>JAPDDO010000329.1:0-228550 GCA_027422415.1 Schizothorax lantsangensis
AATTTTGAATTATATTATTGTAGTTTCCAGCTTTAAAGCTCTCATAATTGTTGATCCTCATCTACATTTCATGAGGGATTGAACTGGCAAGGTTAAACCAAATAGACTTATATTTTATTATTTTTAGAGATATTTATTTATCTGCACTGGAAAAAAAAGGGGGTAATTATAAATTGGTCTGGTTGTGGCTAACTCTATTAAATTCTGGAAAACGGTTGAACGTCGGATAGGTGGACCCTTCAAATTCTGTAACAGTACACCTTTATGGCACAATTTTAACTTTGTATGTGGAAATCGTCCATTTGTCCAACCCTCTTGGTCCTCTTTAGGTGTAAACACGTGAGGTGATATATATGATAACCAGGGCCTCTGTTCATTTCAGGCATTGAGAACCAAATTTTGTCTACCAGCATCTAAATATTTTGTTTTTCTTTAATTACGTTCTGCTCTCAAAGCGTATGGCGTTCCTTGGTCTTCTTCCATTTCCTCTCATCCTATGCGGGACTGGATTGCACCATCTGCTGGTCGGCCATCTGTTTCCTTAATATATAATAAAATTATTGATTGTATTAAAACTATTTGGAATAGGGAATTATCTGACCTTAATTTATCTGTTGACTGGGAGAGAGTGGTGGTCTAATCTCAGCTTAACATCTAAAAATCTGGCTCATCGTCTTATTCACTTCAAAGTCATCATTAGAGCATACATAACTCCTTACAAAAGATTTAAAATGAAACTACAATCACATTCTAACTGCCATATATGTAACACTACATCATCGGGCACTTTTCTGCATATGTTTTGGGAATGTCTGTCGTCATCAGTCTATGGACACATGTAAACCTGGTTTTGTCATCATTACTGAGAATTGATTGGTCTGTTAACCCAAGTTTATGTCTTCTTAATGATGATTCTGGTCTCTGTATTAGTTCAATGCAAAAGAGAATGTTGTTTGCTGGTTTTACAGCTGTGAAGAAGACAATAATCCAGAACTGGTTTACACCACACATGTGTAGAGAGGCATATTGGATCCGTAGCCTCCTGCAAATTGTCTCATGTGAGTGTACAACGGCGCGCAAGTCGGTGGGGCCAGGCCTTCAACCATTGAGGCTTGGCAGTGTTTCTTACTGAATATACGTGATTATTTAAAGGAGTAACTTTTGTGTTCTTGTTGTCCTTCCCTCTCTCCCTCCCTTTTGATTGAACCTTGAGATGTTGAGTATGTGTCTGCTGTTTTGTTTTGTTTTATTTTGGATATTATGTTGTGTTGTTTGTGAAAAAATGAAAATATAAAATTGTTGATAACAAAAAAAAAAAAATCAGCAATATATGTTGGGAAGCAATATATTCACTAATAATGTGTTTTATGCCTTTTCCATTTTATGCGTGAGGTGTTGTATTTTTAATCTTTAACTATAACCTTTTTTTGTTTAGGAGAGAACATTTTAAACATGCGTATGAACTAGGTGATGTTTTGTATCGTGTTAAAGTTTATTTTAAATGCAGGAAGTTGAAATGAATTATGTCGATTTTCAGCCTCATACGAATGATGAATACTTTTATAAGAAGTTATTAGAAATATTCCCCACATGAAGATCGCAGATTAGATTAAAGCCGGGCATACGCTGCGATTTTCGTCCAATTTTGATCCGAATTCTGACTCGTGCGACTGTTTTTTTGAGTCTGGCCGAATTTCAGCTTTGTCGTGCAGTGTTCGTTCAGTGTACAGGGAAAACGAGAAGTGATTAGGCAGTGGTTGGATCTTCCATCAGGACAATAATCCAAAACAAACATCAAAATCAACACAAAAATTGGTCACTGAGCACAAAATTAAGCTTCTGTCAAGGCTGTTCCAGTCCTCTGACCTGAACCCTGTAGGAGTGAGGTGAACTGAAGAGAAGAAGCACCGTCATGGAGCTGTGAATCTAAAGGGTCTGGAGGAATGGTCTCTGATCTCTTATCAGGTGTTCTCTAAACTCTTCAGGCATTATAGGGAAAAAACTCCTGTTATCTTGGGAAAAGCATGTTGCAATAATCAAAATGCCAATAATTGTGGCCAACATGAACTAAAAAAAAGCATTTATTTCACAATGAGACCCCCCCCCCACACACACACACAAAATTTTGTGAATTTTTTGAATGAAAGATCAAAAGTATAAACAATGCAGATTAATTTTTACAACCGCCTTTGCTCATATTTATCAAGGGTGCCAATATTAGTGGAGGGCACTGTATATGTTTGTGTTCTCATTTGACCCAATAGCAAAAGAAAAAAAATCCATGGAACTGTTTCAATGACTTTCCAAAGAGGGGAATGAATTTTATATATATATATATATATATATATATTATATATATATATATATATTATATATGGATTTACGATAATAATTGTGGAAATGCGTTATCATACGCATATAATAGACCAGGGCTATTCAATTACAAATTCAGTTGGGCCAGATTTTCAAACCAAAAGAAGGTTAGCTGGGCCAGTTATTTCAGCGGCGAAGCAACTCGTAATGACACATTTTAAAACCAACACAAACAAATTTATTGAATACATGTAAGGTTTATTCATTGCTTCTCTTTTAACTTTGTTCAGTTTGCACATCAAAAGGTGCATAAAAATACAATAAAAGAGTTAACTGAACAGAATCTGAGGTAGCCCCTACTTTTTCCACTTACAAAAGAAAAAAAAACTGACCTCTTGCCTAGGCCTACCTAGGCTACATACAGTGGGTACGGAAAGTATTCAGACCCCCTTAAATTTTTCACTCCTTGTTATATTGCAGCCATTTGCTAAAATCGTTTAAGTTCATTTTTTTTCCTCATTAATGTACACACAGCACCCCATATTGACAGAAAAACACAGAATTGTTGACATTTTTGCAGATTTATTAAAAAAGAAAAACTGAAATATCACATGGTCCTAAGTATTCAGACCCTTTGCTCAGTATTTAGTAGAAGCACCCTTTTGATTTAATACAGCCATGAGTCTTTTTGGGAAAGATGCAACAAGTTTATTTGGGGATCCTCTGCCATTCCTCCTTGCAGATCCTCTCCAGTTCTGTCAGGTTGGATGGTAAACGTTGGTGGACAGCCATTTTTAGGTCTCTCCAGAGATGCTCAATTGGGTTTAAGTCAGGGCTCTGGCTGGGCCATTCAAGAACAGTCACGGAGTTGTTGTGAAGCCACTCCTTCGTTATTTTAGCTGTGTGCTTAGGGTCATTGTCTTGTTGGAAGGTAAACCTTCGGCCCAGTCTGAGGTCCTGAGCACTCTGGAGAAGGTTTTCGTCCAGGATATCCCTGTACTTGGCCGCATTCATCATTCCCTCGATTGCAACCAGTCGTCCTGTCCCTGCAGCTGAAAAACACCCCACAGCATGATGATGCCACCACCATGCTTCACTGTTGGGACTGTATTGGACAGGTGATGAGCAGTGCCTGGTTTTCTCCACACATACCGCTTAGATTTAAGGCCAAAAAGTTCTATCTTGGTCTCATCAGACCAGAGAATCCTTCAGGTGTTTTTTGCAAACTCCATGCGGGCTTTCATGTGTCTTGCACTGAGGAGAGGCTTCCGTCGGGCCACTCGGCCATAAAGCCCCGACTGGTGGAGGGCTGCAGTGATGGTTGACTTTCTACAACTTTCTCCCATCTCCCGAATGCATCTCTGGAGCTCAGCCACAGTGATCTTTGGGTTCTTCTTTACCTCTCTCACCAAGGCTCTTCTCCCCCGATAGCTCAGTTTGGCCGGACGGCCAGCTCTAGGAAGGGTTCTGGTCGTCCCAAACGTCTTCCATTTAAGGATTATGGAGGCCACTGTGCTCTTAGGAACCTTAATGCAGCAGAAATGTTTTTGTAACCTTGGCCAGATCTGTGCCTTGCCACAATTCGGTCTCTGAGCTCTTCAGGCAGTTCCTTTGACCTCATGATTCTCATTTGCTCTGACATGCACTGTGAGCTGTAAGGTCTTATATAGACAGGTGTGTGGCTTTCCTAATCAAGTCCAATCAGTATAATCAAACACAGCTGGACTCAAATGAAGGTGTAGAACCATCTCAAGGATGATCAGAAGAAATGGACAGCACCTGAGTTAAATATATGAGTGTCACAGCAAAGGGTCTGAATACTTAGGACCATGTGATATTTCAGTTTTTCTTTTTTAATAAATCTGCAAAAATGTCAACAATTCTGTGTTTTTCTGTCAATATGGGGTGCAGTGTGTACATTCATGAGGAAAAAAAATGAACTTAAATGATTTTAGCAAATGGCTGCAATATAACAAAGAGTGAAAAATGTAAGGGGGTCTGAATACTTTCCGTACCCACTGTATCTGACCTATCTGATCACAAAATGCATAAAACAAAATAGTGCACAGTAGTAGATAAGCAATAACATTAAGTTTCCTTTTGAAACAAAATAAACATCTTGCTCACATTTGACCCAGGAACATCTCAAAGTGCATAAAATAAAAAGTGCACAGTATTCACGGCTATAATTAACACATGAATACAAGGTGGACTACTGCACATATTGCACATACTGAGGGAACATATTTTAAATCACCACATTTATAATTAGGCATGCCATTGTTACACATCCAACATTATATTGATGTAGGCTACAGTTACCCAGCTGATTTAGTGGGAGAAGTGACATTTTTTGTTTTGAACGAGAGCAGTGACTTTAGGCTCGTAAGTTGTCAATGCAATCCGAAGGCATTGGTGGAGAGTACAGTCAGTCAGTGCTCTTTATGGAGTTCATGTGTGAAAAACTTGACTCACATGTGTATGTTGATCCAAACATACTGAGCATGACGATCGCTACTTTCTTAATGTTAGGGAACTGATGTACGTTGACATCAGTCCAAAACATTGTAGGCCTGTTAGTGCAAAGCTCCTGTGCCATGGTTACAGATGACTGCATGTCAACAAGTTCGAGTGTGAATTTCCCCTCGTCAATGGAAGGAACCACTTGCTTTGCTCTGGCGGATAAGTCCCCTTCTAATGCAACAGTGAACGGGTCTCTGACAAAAACGGCCACCTCTGAGGGCAGAACAAGTCCATCCAATAGACCAGCAAAGTTCATTTTCAGCCTCGCAATGAAATCTGTCATCACATCCGTGATTTGTGCGGGGGATGAGATGAATTTGCGGAGTGTCGAAAAATGCAGCATTCGGCCTGTGCTCAAATCAGTTGCGAAAAGGTCCAGTTTAACTGGGAATGCGCACATCTGTTCCACAAGGTCGATGACAGTTTTGTCTCTGCCTTGTAGTGCCAAATTGAGATCATTCAGGTGTTTGAATATGTCGCTCAGAAAGCAGCATCGCAGCCATGAAGTTGTCGTCCAGTATGCGACTCAAGTGCGTTTCTGCCTTTTTATGCTTGCTGCTGCGGAGGAAAGTTATGATCTCCTCTCTGAGACCACAGAAACGCTCCAGTGCTTTGCCTTTGGACAGCCACCTCACGTCATTATGCAAAAGCAGGTCGTGGTGCTCAGCAGACATTTCTGACAGCAGCATGCGGAACAAGCGGTGTTGGAGGCTTGATGTAGAGCGAATAAAATTAATTGTAGCCATCACGTTGTCCATTGTCATTTTGAGCGCTCCGCTTAGTTTTGCGCACAACACCGCCTGATGCACAATGCAGTGTAAGGAGATCAACTGAGGTGCAACAGCGGACCAACGTGCTGCCAAACCATTCACTTTCCCTGTCATGGATGGAGCCCCATCCGTCACAAGCATGCACACACGCGTCATATCCAGACCATTGTCTTTAAAAAAGGCGGAAATTTTCCCAAAGACTATATCGCCCGTTGTGTGTCCTTCTGACGGCAGTAGGCAGAGCAGCTCCTCTCTGAAGCATTTGCTGTCAAAAAAACGGACATATATGCACAACTGAGCAGTATCAGTTTTGTCTGTGGACTCATCTACTGCTATAGACATAGTATCAGCTTTCATCAGGTCTCCTAACAGCGTTTCATACACATCTGCAGCAAGAATTTCAACCCTACGAATGTTGTAAGTATCTGACGGGTACGTTTTTTATAGCAGATGCCACGCTCGTTTTAATTTTATCGTCATTTATCACCTCATCCACGACGGCCAGCATACAGTCCTTCACGGTTTCAGAGTCTGTGAATGGCCTTTTCTTTTTTGCCAATATCCAGGAAACACGAAGGGATGCTGCGGTAGCTCTCTCTTGGGCTGTGAATGACCGCGCCATGGTAGTACTGCTCCGGTTGTAAGATGCTATCAAACTCTGCACTTTTGCTGCCCTCTCTTGAGATCCCTCTGGAAAATTGGTGTGGAAAGTCTGGTGTTTCTCAACGTGGTGCCTCGCATATTGTAATCTTTAAGTACTGCAACGCACTCATTACAAATTAAACAC
Source organism: Schizothorax lantsangensis (assembly GCA_027422415.1). Classification (NCBI taxonomy): domain Eukaryota; kingdom Metazoa; phylum Chordata; class Actinopteri; order Cypriniformes; family Cyprinidae; genus Schizothorax; species Schizothorax lantsangensis. Next base: position 6,394 of record JAPDDO010000329.1, read on the forward strand.
ATCGGTTTGGCGTTTGGATATGGCGGTAAAATAAACAAGTATTTGTCAGTCCAGGCAGGGTTAAACTGACGGTTTTCATTGGCAATTTTACGTTTCAGTGTTGAGAAAGACATATTGATAGTAATCTAGGCTACTACCGGCACGCTCTGCATTGTTTGCGTGTTGCTAGGCTACGTGGTCTGTACTACTGTATGAATTTATGTAGGGATGTGCGTTTTAGGCGGGACCACGGGCTGGGCCATTTGGAGGTTGCTTCTGGGCCGCATGTGGCCCGCGGGCCGCCAATTGAATAGCCCTGTAATAGACCTTATTGTGTAAACGGGACTTTTATTTTGGTCTGGTGTTGTGACATCACAAAGCTGCGCCGCGCTCCTGCATTTGTTGTGATTCGGCTGAAGAAAGGTTTGTGGTTTTTAAATCAGTTCAAACTATTCTATCACTTTACACTGTTTTACTTGCTACGTAAAATAAATGAATCAATCTTAAATATAACGTTGTAATACTTTATTTAGCGTTATTTTGGAGAGTAAAGCTTATCCTCATTAATAACAGAAAATGTGCGTCTCATTTCGCTCCCGATATCCTGAATAAGTACATCGTTCAAGTGCGGGAGAGAAGTGATGAGAGAAACTGAGAATCTGAACAGAATCACTCGTAAAATGATTCAGTGATTCGAATCAGCGCGCGCTGACGATAAACGACAACAACAAACACGGTAACACTTGACAATACGGGTGCACAAATATGCATTAATTCATGCTTAACTAATGCACAGATAATCACTCATAACTCATGAAAAACTAAACCATTTATTATTGATTACTACATCAGCAACTAATAAACATTAAGTAATAAATAAATTGTTATTAGTTAAATGTGTCAATGTATTAGTTCCCTAATAACATTATATTAACTAATGAGTAAATTCATATGTTGATTACCGCAGTGCTCAAAGCTATGTACACAATAGGGAATTAATACATTGACACATTTAACTAACAACTATTTATTGATTACTTAATCTATGAATCAAATAGAATGTTAATTTTTTGCTGATACAGTAATTATTAATAAATGGTTTAGTTCTTCATGAGTTATATATTAACTCATGATTATCTGTGCATTAGTTAAGCATCGATTCATATTAGTGCCACCGTATTGTAAAGTGTTACCACAAACACAAACTGTAATGACAACTTTTACAAACCAGGTTTCATTAAAGTGGAATCTATTTAATATTATGTAAAATATATTATTTATTTTTTTACCTATATATTTTAATCAGGTAATTTAAATCCATTAACTATCAATCTGACTGACCAGTGCACTGACTAATGAACTAGGGATCTGATTGAGAGGCACAGAGATTTAGTTTAGATTTATTTTAGAGAATAATTTACTTTCTGTTAATTATTTTCTTCTTCAACAGGACAAAGTGTCCAAACACACAGAAAAACTCCTGCTGAAGCGACTGAGATCGACGTGACACTATTATAAAGATGTTTATTAAAGAGGAGAGTGAAGACATGAAGATTGAAGAAACATTGAGAGTCAAACATGAAGATACTGAGGAACAAACAAAGATGGTGTTTATTAAAGAGGAGAGTGAAGACATGAAGATTGAAGAAACATTCAGAGTCAAACATGAAGATACTGAGGAACAAACAAAGATGGTGTTTATTAAAGAGGAGAGTGAAGACATGAAGATTGAAGAAGCTTTCAGAGTCAAACATGAAGATACTGAGGAACAAACAGGTTGGTTTTCATTCTCAAAGCTGAACTCACTCATTTGATCTTTAAAAAATGTCCAGCTCTACAGAAATTAATGATATTTATGAAGAGGGTCATATGAGTGTGATGTGGGCTGATTTTTTTGGTAAATGTAAGGTCACGAGCAGCAGCATTTTGAATTAGCTGTTTTGGATTTAGAATTAGATTTTGGGCCAACTAACATAATCTCTTTCTTCAGTATTCAATTTTAAGAAGTTTTGAGCCATCCATACTTTAAAGGGGGGTACAAAGCTGTTTCATGCATTCAGAGTGGTTTACACTATTAAAGAGTTGGATTCTCATAGGGCTGGGCGATATATCGCATGCGATAGTCATGCGCATCTCGTCAGTAAAGCCGGTTCCTTGATTAGCGGTTAATCTGCATCACCTGTTTTCAAATGGAGTGGCATTTAATACACAGAGCCGTAGTTCACAGACAAGCTACGCATATATCGACTGATATATCGCCTTCGATATGAACGCGATATTGCGTAGCTTGTCAGTGATCTACGGCTCTGTGTATTAAATGCCACTCCATTTGAAAACAGGTGATGCAGATTAACCGCTAATCAAGGAACCGGCTTTACTGACGAGATGCGCATGACTATCGCATGAGATATATCGCCCAGCCCTAGATTCTCATGCTAAGCATGGACAAAGTTTCAAAAACATGTATAGTATAGAATGGCAAACAGTATCAAATGCTGTGCTCCGGTCCAAGAGGACAAGACGACTGATGACACCAGTATCAGAGGCAAGGAGAAGGTCATTCACTACTCTTAGAAGTGCAGTCTCTGTACTGTGGAGAGGACGAAATCCAGACTGAAATGGTTTGTGCAAATTATATTTGTCCAAATGAGACTGTAGTTGTGTGTCGACCACTTTTTCTAAGACCTTAGATAAAAAGGAAGGTTAGGAGATTGGTCTAAATTTCCTAGGACAGTTGCTAAACATGTGTCATCGTTTTCAAATACCACCGTTTGCACAGTCCACACTACTAAGTGAAAACACAGTTTTCAAATTTATCCACTTTGGAGTGTTTTCAAAAAGCTCAGTTTTCCTTGACAAAAAATGTCGTCTAAGTATGGATGGAAGGTTTTAAACAAAAACAAATTGCTGTGGACCAGGCCTAAAAGATAGAATGGGAAATGACTTTCTGGTGGCTACTTAATTCTTATTGGTTTGAATTATGATGTTTTGTTCTTTTTTTTTTTTTTTTTCAAAGCTGAAATCTTGATTTCATGTATATATATGCCCAAATTACATAAGTACTTTAGTTTTCTTAAATCATATTTGTTTTATATAAAAAAAATAGGATTTAAATTACATCCAGATTATTAGTAAAAAAAAAATGAAAGCACGTGAGCATGAATCACACTATCCTCCTTTGATCTCATACTCAGTATGGCTGACGCACTACAACAATGGTGCCCTGGTCCTGGAGATCTATCTACCTGCACACCTGCCTGTAATTATCAAGTGCTCCTGAAGATGTTAATTAGCTGGTTAAGCCGTGTTTGATCTGGGCTGGAACTGAACTTTGCAGGAAGGTAGATCTTCAGGAACAGGGTTGGGCACCACTGCACTATAAGATATGACAGCTTTCTGTCTCGACTGCACTTACTTCAGTCTTCTCTAAATTCCAGGCAAAGCTAAGAGACTCTCAAACAATGGCAATCATTGATCAGTGTTGACAGCGTCATTGATTTTAGTACTTATGCATGTCTGTTTGTCTGGGACAAGTGGATTTTTTTTGAAGTGGCACATGAAAGAGACTTTTATTTGCTCAACTGGAAAGAGGCCTGATTAAAACTTAACAAAAAATAATTAAGGAGGCACCAAAACTTTGGTGAGAATGATTCTGATTTTATTAAATTCAGTGTAAATGGCGACTGATAATGTATTGTCAGTAACATGGTCGTGCCAGGGGTCTCATTTATAAAACTCTCCGTAGATTTCATCCTAAAAGTGTACGTAGGCACAAAAGCTAGATTTTACGTACGCACAAAAGTTTTCAGATTTATAAAACCATGCGTATGCCATAACCTGCGCAGAAATCACTTTATAAATCCCGATCAGGGGAAGATTGAGCGTACGTGCATCTCCATCCAGTATCATTATGTTTTAGAATAAATATATCAAAATATCCATTATAACTGTATATTTATATACATAGAATAGAGTTGATCTCATTAATTTCCACTGGCCAAATAATATTTCAATTGTTTTAAAAAACTTAAATTAAATTAATGCAGTTTTGCTGATAAGGTGAACCTTTTTTAGCTATTTTTAGTGGAAAATGACGCAGTGCCTGAAAGTAGTCCCCAGCTATATCATAGGCTACTTAGCTGGGGACTATTTTCAGGCGCTGTGTAATATCACTGCACCTGCTGCACTCATGGTACGGCAGCAAAGTTCTTTGATTATTATGCCGGAATGAGAGTATAGTTCCTAGCCATATCAGCCTAGAAAATCGCAACTTTTAATTTTCCGTCGGTCTTAGTACACGATGTAACTACAGAAGAGTCAAGCTTTAAATAGGAAAAATATCGAAACTCTTTGGTCATTTTTTATGACTAAATGCTAATGATCTAATCCGATTCAATGACCTATGCTAAACTAAGCTAAAAGTGCTACCGCCAGACCCGGAGATTGGCTGAATGGATTCAAAAACGGTAAAAACTCAACTTTTTAACTCTTGGGGACTTGGAAAATGAGCCCATTTCCAAAAAAAGTGGAGTGTTCCTTTAACATCATCATTTATTGAACACTGACTTGAACCATCTCTCGAATCTTAATTTTGTGCACTGCACGGTATTAAAATAAAATATTTATCCAAAGTTAACCAAACAAATCAATAAACTGACCAAGTATTAAATATATAAAACAGGTAATATATATTAAAAAAAAAACTGTCAATCATTTACATAAAAGTTTTAGAGCATGTATCATGCAGAATCTTAAATATACATTTAAATAAAATAAATACAACTTTATAAACAAAAATCAATTAAACTGAAAAATAAAAAAAAATTAAAATTAAATATATAAAAAAATAAATAATAGTAGTGCTGCAAACACACTAGCAACCAGCAATATTTGTGTTTGGTATAAGTTAGGGATGCAACGATACCATTTTTTCAGATCCGATCCGATCCAATCCGATCCAGAAATTCTGAGTATCGGCCGATTCCGATCCGATCCTAGAGCAGTTTTTTTTTTATATATAAATCAATGTAGAGTTTCTATACTTCTGTGTCACTCTTTTTGTGTGTTAAACACAATCTACTAGACAACTTCATTTTAATGAAAAATAACATGAAAATATATATAGACATATATATGAAAATATATATAGTGTTATATATAAAACACATATATGATCGCCGAAGCCTTTTGGACATCGGCAACGCGTACAAACACCAACTCTTGCAGGCGGCTACTGAGAAGCTACGAGGCCTTTGTTTACTGCTGGAGCCGGACCTCGAGACCGCGGCCTCGCCTACTGACGCTACCCGCACAAGGCAGCCTCGCAAGCGGTGTGAGAGAGGACGGAAGCGCGGTAAACGCGGAGGTATACGAGCCAGGCTAAGGGCTAATCCCACAAGACCGGCTCTCCCAACACTCATGCTTTCAAACGTTCGCTCTCTGGAAAACAAACTGGATTTAATTCAACTCACTCGGTCTACACAGCATGAGGCAAGGGATTGCTGTGTGTTTGTTTTCACCGAAAATGGCTAAACAACAACATCCCGGACTCCGCCATTCAGTTACACGGATTAAACTGCTACCGAGCAGACAGGGACTCATCACTGTCTGGTAAGACCCGCAGGGGTGGCTTGTGTGTTTATATCAACAAAGAATGGTGTAACAATGCTGCGGTAATATCAAAACACTGTTCATCGCTGGTGGAGTTTATGTTTGTGAAGTGCCGACCGTTCTATCTGCCGCGGGAGTTCACGGCCATTGTTATTGCCTCGATTTACATACCACCGTGTGCAAACGCTAAGGACGCGCTTCGTGAACTGTACAGCGCCATCAGCGAACAACAAACAAATAACCCCGACGGCTTTTTCATCATAGCCGGTGACTTTAACCACGCAAACTTAAAGACAGTTTTGCCAAAGTTCTACCAACATGTGAACTTTGCGACAAGGGGAAACAATACACTGGATTTTGTTTATACAACAGGGAAAAACGCATACAAAGCTGAACCCGCCCCCCCCTCGGGTACTCGGATCATATCTCTGTTATGCTAATCCCAGCATACAGACCACTTCTCAAGCTTGCCAAACCGGTTCAAAAACTCATCACAATTTGGCCAAATGATGCTACCTCAACACTACAGGACTGCTTTCAGTGCACAGACTGGAACATGTTTAAAGAGGCAGCCACCTACAACAACCACACAGACCTGCATGAGTACACTGAAACTGTGACTGCTTACATCAAAAAGTGCATGGATGATGTGACAGTCACCAAGACCATCACCACACGTGCAAACCAGAAACCATGGATGACAGCAGAGGTTCGTGGGCTGCTAAAGACCAGAGACGAAGCATTCAGATCAGGAGATAAAGCGGCCCTCAAAACAGCAAGAGCCAATCTGTCCTGTGGCATCAAAAATGCAAAACGGTCACATGCTCAAAAAATCAACAATCACTTCACAGACAGCAGAGACACACGGAGCCTGTGGCAAGCCATTCAGACCATCACTGACTACAAGCCCCCCGCCACAGGCCTGTGATGAGGACACATCCTCCCCGATGCACTCAACCACTTTTATTCACGGTTTGAAATGCAGAATGACACACCTGCATAAAAACTGCCTACACCTCCCAACGACCGGGCGCTTTGTCTGTCTCCAGCCGACGTAAGGAAGACCCTATCTAGGATTAACCCACGCAAGGCTGCGGGTCCTGACAACATACCTGGCCGTGTACTGAAAGACTGTGCTGCACAGCTGACGGATGTCCTAACAGATATCTTCAACACCTCGCTGAGCCAGGCAGTCGTCCCCACAAATCTCAAATCCACAACAATCATACCGGTACCAAAGAAATCACCTGTGTCCTGTCTAAATGACTACCGTCCCATAGCACTGACTCCAATCATGATGAAGTGCTTTGAGAGGTTAGTCATGCACAACATCAAAACAGCCTCCCCAACACACTTGACCCGCTGCAGTTTGCATACCGTCCAAACCGCTCTACGGACGATGCAATCTCCTCCACCCTCCACCTGGCTCTTACCCACCTAGAAAATAAAGACTCCTACGTTAGAATGCTGTTCATCGACTTCAGCTCAGCATTCAACACAATTATCCCACAACAGCTCATAAATAAACTAAACCTGCTGGGCCTTAACAATTCCCTTTGCAATTGGATCCTGGACTTACTAACCGGAAGACCTCAGTCAGTCCGTGTCGGCCACAACACCTCGAGCACTACCACACTGAGCACAGGTGCCCCACAAGGCTGTGTGTTCAGCCCGCTGCTCTTCACGCTGCTGACCCACGACTGCACTGCCAAGTTCAGCTCCAACCACATCATCAAGTTTGCTGATGACACAACAGTGGTAGGTCTCATCAGCAACAACGATGAAACGCACTACAGAGAGGAAGTGACACAGCTGGCGGAATGGTGTGGCACTAACAATCTGTCCCTCAATGTGGAGAAGACAAAGGAGGTTGTGATGGACTTCAGGAGAAACTCCGTTGACCACCCCCCACTGACCATCGACAGTTCGACTGTGGAGAGAGTCAGCAGCACTAAATTCCTGGGGGTGCACATCACAGAGGATCTCACCTGGACCACCAACACCATGTCACTTTCCAAGAAGGCACAACAGCGCCTACACTTTCTCCGCCGGGCTGAAAAGAGCAAGTCTCCCACCACCCATCCTCACCACATTCTACAGGGACACCATTGAGAGTGTGCTGACCAGCTGCATCACTGTCTGGTACGGGAACTGCAGTGCTGCTGACCGCAAGACCCTCCAGCGGACAGTGAACACGGCTGCAAAGATCATCGGTGCCCCTCTCCCATCCATCTGGACATGTTCCTTGCACGATGCTCCAGCAAAACCAACAGCATCGTGAAGGACCCCCCACCCCTCCCACAGTCTCTTCCAGCTCCTACCATCAGGAAGACGGTACCGGAGCATCAGAGCCCGCTCCGCCAGACTGCTCAACAGCTTTTTCCCCCTGGCTGTGAGAGCCTGAACTGATCACACCCCGCCTCCCTCTGAAACCCATGCAAACCACTACCTCCTGAAACATGGACCACCCCCCCCTCTCCAAACATCCCCCAACCTTACCACACCAAAGAAAAACTGTAAACTGTTTTTTTTATTTTTATTTTTTGTTTTGTGCAATCCAAGTGTGCTACACACAGGTGAGTGGGCCTGTACAAACCACCTGTAGTAACATAAACATATATAGTAACATATTGTTTGTAATATAAATCTGATCGCTCAAAACACTTCAGGAGGAGGTCTGGGCCGCATTCCAGACGAAACTGGACAAGTGTAAATGCATCTGGTTGTTGAAACCACATATGTGAATTTTACTCCTCCCAAAATATTAAAATAATAAATGTGTTAGACCGTGTTATAGGCTATATGACATTTTAGTCAGATATGACTGCGCTAATGCAACAAGCGTCACTGCGGACGAGTATCTGAGTATTTCTTCAACAAGCAGACGCTCAAACTGCCGCGAATGAAACTGAAAGAAAGACGCAGAAGGTCAACACACAATCATCTTCATTAAAAGTAGTAAGACAAACATATCTTTCCAGTGCTGATGCCGCGCGCTCTCCTATTGCGGTCTTTGATCTTGAAATGAGATGATAATTAATAAAATGCAGAGCTTTTGATTTCGTCGACGTGAACTTCGTTAAATTGAAATATAGCGCGGGAATTGAAGATTGGATTTATATCCATTTATGTGGCCAAGTGTAAATGGAAACGCTTAAACAAATCAGATTGATATCTGATCAGAGAAAAGCATGAAATGACCAGGTGTAAACAGGCCCATTCATAATCTATGACAAAAATACTATAAGGGAGATTTTAAACTAGGTTAGTGGATAATTTAGCAGCAAAAGTTATTCTAGAAAAATCATGAGTGCACAATTTTATAAAATCTAAACATTTAGTGAAATAATGGAACAAATAAAAGTGAATATGTAAAGGACTAAATCTGGTAAAATTTTACACATTGCTCTTTGTATTGTTCTAAAATACATTAATGAAAACAAGTAAATGTATTTATTTATAATATATAAACTACAAAATTAAAATACATTTCTTTTAAATATATAGCACAGTAATGAAGGCAGCAACATATGATAGAGGAGTCCTATCTATCATATGTTGCTGCCTCCATTACTGTGCTATACATTAGATTATTAATAGCCTTGATAGGACAGTACAAGAAACGCTATAAATAATATTTCATTGCGCAAAAGTATTATAATATGAACAGCTCCGCTTATGCACTTCCCGTGCGCAGAATGATGCGCTTGAAGCAGCACGGAGTCACAGCGCGCAGCTCCGCACAGAGAAGTTCAAAGCACAGAGGGGAGAGATATTGATACGTAGCTTATTAAATCTGCGCGATAGTTTGAGCCTTTTCTTTAACGGTTTTAAATCTCAGTTATTGAGCGCTCTTGAAGAGAGTTTCATTGTTTTGACTGTAGTAACCGAACGCAACACGCAGTTTGAACGCTGAACGGAGGATGACAGACAACCGCAGAGGAGAGAAGAGTTTAAGTGAACTTGAATTTAACGACTTAAATATTCATCTGTACCTCACATTAAAAACTATGAAACGGCTTCAGAACACTTTGACTTGGACTCTATGGTGCTTTATAATGCTTTTGTGCTTTCGTGGGGCTTAACAATAACACAGAATAGTATATACAGAATATCGGATTTGGATCGGTCTTGTCTCTCCGATACCCGATCCGCAGAAAATGACTGGATCGGAGCCGATACCGATCCTGAGTATCGGATCGATGCATCCCTAGTATAAGTGACACCGAACATCTAAAGTGCATTCTAACTTTCTGCTTTTTGCAACTTTCTGCATTTTTATATAAAACAAAGTCCTCAAGTAACCAACTGTGAATAAAAACTTAAACATTTTCGTGCACTTGACTTAGCAGCATCAAAAATCTCTTTTAGTGCAAATAACATAGCAGCAAACCCTCATTTATGAGTGAAGGAAATTATCTAAACATTACAGAACAATATAAAAAGGAATGTGCTTTAATTTTAACTCAATTGCAGTCCCTGAGTCTTCCTCACTCTACCCTTCTTTCACTGAAAGTTCTCAGTACTCCCAGTTTAAGAACGGCAGGTTGTCATGCAGGAAACATAACTGTTCTGCATGTTCTCCTGTGAGGCGGCTCCTCTTGTTGTTATAAATATTGCCAATCTCACTAAAAACTCTCGCTGGGAACAGAGGAGGGGTGGACAGAGGAATTTCCTTGCCAGTGGTGCAAGAAGGTGTAGGCGGGATGTATTCTGTTTCACCATTCCAGTGGCTGACCAGTCTGTCTGTCAATCAATGGCTCACTGTCAATCAATGGCTCACGGAGGTACTGATCCAGCTGCTCAAAGATGTGATGCTCATCATGGGGCATTGAGGCCCCAAGATGTTTGCATACATTTGTTCAAGAACACTGGAGGGACCAGGTAATTCTTCATCTTCCACCCTTCTCTGTTTCGGAACTGATCCTTGGTCTTCAGTGGTGGCTGTTTTCAGTTGCTCAGACACAATGGCATGCTCTTCTTTTATCCATTGTTTTGCCTTGGTCAGTGTGTCCACTGCAAAAAAGACATGACCCTTATAACAAGGGTTCAGCACCAAATATTTTATCTCCTCCATCCTTGCAAACCTTTTCTGCAAGCTTTGCAGCATGGTTTCTCTTAAAAAGTGTTTTAATCCCCTCGTGTTAGGACCCTCTGCCTGAAGCACCATCTTCAGCACAGCAATGCTTGGGATGACACTGGAGATGGAAGCCTCTGATCTGCTGATCTCGAGGGTGACTTTCTCAACAGGTTCCAACGCGTCAATCAAATTGGAAACTATGTCCCATTGATCTGCAGCTGGAGTAGCAATTTTTTCATGTTCTCCAGCATAGATATTGAGTGCTCGTTTCTGCTCCAGCATCCTCTGCATCACGTGGAACGTGGAGTTCCAGCGAGTGGGTTCAGACTGAATGATACTGTGCTGGGGGAGGCCAAGATCTTTTTTTATTTTTTTCAGATTTGCTTTGCGAGCACAGAGTGGTTGAAATGTTTAGCTATGTTCTTTAACTTGGCATTAACGTCCAGCAGTACTCACTGACTGTTGATGCCATCGGTCACCACAAGCTGTATGGTGCGTGCGCTGCAGCTGAGATCAGGTATTTCTGCCAATCTGAGGCCTTTAACCATGTTAGCACCACTGTCACGGAGCACAAGTACAACCCTGTCGTGGCTGATGTCCCAGTACTTCAGCAGGCTGATGAACATGTTGCTGATGTACTCCCCAGTGTGGGAGCCAGACATGGCCTTGGCATTTAGGACGACTTGTTTCCTTTCCCAGTTGTCGTCAATGAAATGACATGTTAGACTCATCAGTGCTTCAGTGTCCCCAGACCAACAGTCTGTCGTGAAAGACAAAAAAGGGTCAGCATCAGTGCTTTTATTTTCTTCTCAACTTTTGCAACTACAACCCCAAATCAGAAAAAGTTGGGACAGTATGGAAAACGCAAATAAAAAAAGAAAGTAGTGATTTCTAAATTTACTTTGACTTGTATTTCATTGCAGACAATATGAACACAAAATATTTCATGTTTTGTCTGGTCAACTTCATGTCATTTGTAAATATACATCCTTTCCTGTCATTCAGACCTGCAACACATTCCAAAAAAAGTTGGGACAGTAAAGCATTTACCACTTTGTAATGTTGCCATTCCTTTTCACAACACTTAAAAGACGTTTATGGACTGAAGACACCAAGTGATGAAGTGTTTCAGGTGTAATTTTGTCCCATTCTTCCTGCAAACAAGTCTTAAGGTGGGCAACAGTACAGGGTCTTCGTTGTCGCATTTTGCGCTTCAAAGTGCACCACACATTCTCTATTGGAGACAGGTCGGGACTGCAGGCAGGCCAGTCAAGTACTCGTACCCGCTTCCTCCGCAGCCAGGACTTTGTAATGTGTGCAGAATGTGGTTTTGCATTGTCTTGTTGAAATATGCATGGACTTCCCTGGAAAAGATGTCTTCTTGAAGGCAGCATATTGTGCTCCAAAATCTCTATGTACTTTTCAGCATTAATGGTGCCATCACAGAAGTGCAAGTTACCTTTGCCAAGGGCACTGACACAACCCATACCATGACAGACCCTGGCTTTTGGACTTGTTGCTGGTAACAATCTGGATGATCCTTTTCTTCTTTGGTCCGGAGCACACGGCGTCCATTCCTCCCAAAAAATACCTGAAATACTGATTCATCTGACCACAGTACACGTTTCCACTGTGTGATGGTCCATCCCAGATGCCTCCGAGCCCAGAGAAGTCGACGGCACTTCTGGACACTATTAACATAGGGCTTCCTTTTGGCACAGTACAGTTTTAACTGGCATTTGTGGATGTAACTACGTATTGTGGTACTTGACAAAGGTTTGTCAAAGTAGTCCTGAGCCCATGTGGTGATATCGCTTATAGATGAATGACGATTCTTGATGCAGTGCCGCCTGAGGGATCGGAGATCACGGTTGTTCAGCTTAGGCTTGCGCCCTTGTCCTTTATGCACTGAAATTCCTCCAGATTCCTTGAATCTTTTAATTATGTTATGCACTGTTGAAGGTGAAATATCCAAATCTCTTCCTATCTTTCTTTGAGGAACATTGTTTTTAAACATTTCAATAATTTTCTCAAGTATTTGTTGGCAAACTGGCGATCCTCGGCCCATCTTTGCTCCTAAAGGACTAGACCTTTCTTGGATGCTGCTTTTGTACCAAATCATAATTACAATCACCTGTTGTTGACATCAACTGTTTCAAATCACATCATTATTTAACCAATTTACCTCATTACTAGCCCTAAATTGCTCCTGTCCCAACTTTTTTTGGAATGTATTGCAGGTCTGAATGAGAGGAAAGGATGTATATTTACAAATGACATGAAGTTGACCAGACAAAACATGAAATATTTTGTGTTCATATTGTCTGCAATGAAATACAAGTCAAAGTAAATTTAGAAATCACTACTTTCTTTTTTTATTTGCGTTTTCCATACTGTCCCAACTTTTTCTGATTTGGGGTTGTATACCATCTAGGATGTGTACAAATGTAAATGGCTGATTGTCTGTGGCAATCATTTCCGTAACTAAAGTGTCAAGTTTCATTTGCCATTTACGTTGGGCATCAAACATTTCTGTTAGAGTTGGCTGAGATACATTGGCTGTAGAGGCAGCTGCTTCTTCTTTTTCTTTCTGTGCATATTTGTAAGCCTGGAGGTGGTGACACCTCAGGTGACTCCACAAATTTGTGGTGTTTTTCTTTTTACCTTTTTCAGCTCCAAGCTCACCAGTCCATTGCAGATATTGCACCTGGCTTTCCCTGGAGTTGGCTCGGTGAAATGCTGCCATACTGGATTCGATTTTTGTTCAGCCATCAGACAGCAATTACTAAACAGAAGAAACATTCATGGTTAGCATTTTAGTAGTGCCTTCATCTTCAATTCAGTCTATAATTCCAATATTCGATACACATTAAAACAATTACACTCTAATTGAAAAAAAGAGTAAAAGAACCAAAACTAGTGGTGCAACAGATCACAAAACTCACGGTTCAGATCATACTACCGATTTTGAGTCACGGATCGGATCATTATTCGGATCAGCAAAAAAAAAGTTGTGTAAACTACTAGCTTAACTACTAAAGTCAGTAATAAACCAAGAACAATTACACAAATTAATTAGATTTTCAACCAATAGATGAACAGCCTACAACATAAAATTATAAATAAAGACAGTAACAGTAGTATTCAGGTGCAGAAATGTAAAAATTAAGTGTAAAACACAATAATGCTTACTGCATAAGTTAAATACAGATGATTAGCAGACAGAAGCAAGTATTATAGGCTGCTGTCTCTTTAAGACTAAATGCTCGGACCAAATACTAACACATACGGTTTCTTTCTCGGCTGTATACGTTAACTTAAGACATAACCGACTGTGTTTACCAGAATACTTGCCAAAACGGGTATTTTAACATAACTTTGTGTGTGTATGTATCCATCCGTTGAGGCGTTGTCTGAAACGCGGTATCTAAATCACACCTCTCTTTCTCACTCTCTCTCTCTGCGTGTGCGCCTCAGTGTGTGCGGCAGCGGCTGAGCGCAGAAACGGAGCACGTGCAAATGATAAACTTTCACTCTATGGTGGTTAAACTTATCAGTTAATCCGCGAATCACATGCGTGCCGAACCGTGGGGACTGGTCCGTACGGATCAAGGATCATCTACGATCCGTTGCACCCCTAACCAAAACCATTCACTAATGTGTTGTTTTTCCCTCAATCACGCTACAGTGTTTGTGAGAGCTGCAGCCGCCTTCACCCCCACACACAGAGTGAAATTATCCGACTCCGATACAGGAAAAATAAAACATAACTTATAACATTGGGGCTAATATGTTAGCAAGCAAGCTGCTGATAGTTTTCGACTACAGTCCTTAAAGTTAACTGCAAGTAAGCGAACCTTCAACCAGCTGTAGCATTATGCCAGTTCTCAACGGTTCTATGCTATTCTTTTTTCTTTTACTAAGTGAAGCAACACTTCATAGTTTACTAGTAATATATAGTAAATATATGGCCATAGGACTTTGAAATATCAGAATTTAAGCCTTAAGCCTTACCTTCTCTCCCAGGACTATTGTTGAATCTTCTAAACGTTTTGGCTTGGGGTCCTTCACATGCGGTAGCAGCACGTTCCACTGCACCAATAACATGGGGCTGCCCGCGAACGTGCCTGACTTTAAATCAGCGCTACTAAATACTGATATCGGCCGATGCCGATATATTAAAAAATGACAAATATCGGCCCGATATATCGGTCGACCTCTAGTATTTATATATTATGTGGAAGGTGTAGGACCAAGAAATGTTTGTCCAATTGGATTTACTTTTTTAATTAGGTTCCCTGAGGTGTAATTACAGTATCTCACAAAAGTGAGTACACCCTCAGATTTCGGCAATCAATTTAGTATATCTTTTCAAGGGACAATACTATAGAAATGAAACTTGGATATATTTTAGAGTAGTCAATGTGCAACTTGTATAGCAGTAAAGATTTACTGTCCTCTGAAAATAACTCACATACAGCCATTATTGTCAAAAAAGCTGGCAAATAAACTGAGTACACCTAAGTGATAACAGCTATACATCTTTTAACCATGCAAAGCCACATGTCCTATTCATCATGTTCATGTTTTTGTCTGCTTAGCAGGACCATACAAATTCGCGTATCTTGTTTTAGAGTTGTTAAAATTTGGTTCTTTTGTGTACAATTCTCTCATACTGACCACTGGATGTTCAACATGGCACCTCATGGCAAAGATCTCTCTGAGGATTTGAGAATGCCTACAGTCAAGCATGGTGGTGGTAGCATCATGGTCTGGGGCTGCATGACTACTGCTGGTACTGGGGAGCTGCGGTTCATTGAGGGAAACATGGATTCCAACATGTACTGTGACATTCTGAAGCAGAAGATGATGCCCTCCCTTATTTTTCTTGAAAATAGCCTTTGATGCTGACATGGCATTAAATAAATATATACTATACTGATTGCTTTGAGCCATTAAACTGGGGTTAACTTTTGTTTGTTTTTCCACCTTAGACCTGATGGCACTGAAAGAGGAGAGGGATGTACTGAATGAAATTGAGGAGAAAGATCATTATGAGAATCTTCATGATTCCATAATTGGAGAAAAATCTTTTTGTTCCTTACAGTCTGAAAAGACTTCCACACGAAAAAGAGCTCAAAAGACAGGAACTAGGAGTTACTTCACTTGCTTTCAGTGTGGAAAGAGTTTCAATCAACAAGGAAGCCTTAACAGGCACATGAAAATTCACAACAGTTCTCCTCAGTGTGGAAAGAGTTCCAATCAAAATGGAAACCTTGACGTCCACAGCCTTTTTACCTGCCAACAGTGTGGAAATAGTTTCACTCATAAAGGAAGCCTTACCAAGCACATGAGCGTTCACACTGGAGAGAAGCCTCACACATGCAATCAGTGTGGAAAGAGTTTCACTCATAAAGGAAGCCTTAACAAGCACATGACAATTCACACTGGAGAGAAAGCCTAACACATGTTATCGGTGTGGAAAGAGTTTCAGTGAAAAAGGACAACTTAAAGTTCACATGAAAATTCACACTGGAGAGAAGCCTTTCACATGCTATCGATGTGGAAAGAGTTTGTCAATCTGGACACCTTAAAATCCACATGAATATTCACACTGGAGAGAAATCTTTCACCTGCAAACAGTGTGGAAGAAGTTTTAGCACAAAAGGAAGCCTTAATTACCACATTAAAGTTCACACTGGAAAGAAGCCCTTCATCTGCCATCTGTGTAGAAAATTTTTCAAGCGAGAACGAAATCTTAAAGTTCACATGAAAATTCACACTGAAGAGAAGCTTTACACATGCCTTCAGTGTGGAAAGAGTTTCGGTCAAAAACAAAACCTTGAAGCCCACATGAGAAGAATTCACACTGGAGAGAAGTTCCAACTGAAAAGGTAACCTTAAGTACCACATGAAGATTTACTCAAGAGGGACCTGCTTAAATGTCATCAGTGTTGTATGAGTTTTACAGACAAGACAAGGAATCATTCAGGGACATCGGAGAGAAGCCTGTTATGTGCCATCACTGTGGAAAGACTTCCGGAAACAAAGCAAATCTCTAGTTTCACATAAGCTGGATGATGGTACAATTTATAATATTATTTATAGCCTAAATATTATGATATCTAAACGATTACATTTATTGAAATAAATAAATAAATAATTCTACTCACAATTAACAAAACAACTGATGCTGTCGGGAGCTGACCAATTTTGTGAAATTCTGCTCGAAAGGAGGTAACAGCACAATGAAGTTGTGATTGTAAGTTGCAGTCTGTGAGATGCACACGGAAGCGTGACTTGACACGCGACATTGCAGAAAGTGTGCGTTCACAAATGTAGCCTATGTTGATCCAAATATGGAAAGCATTTTCAAATTTAATAATCTGAGGTTCTCTCTAGAGATGTTTTGCCACATTTCTGTAATTAAGGATGATTGCTGCGTAGTAGCCTATGGGTGTTTCTTTTTGCCTGAACATCTTCAAGTGAGTGGCGGGGCAACCCTAAAGTTGATGCCGAAAGTCCAGCACTCTTCACTGCGGATGCTGCGACTATTCTTGTTTGAATGCATTCCTTCGCTGGCATTTTCCACATTTCGTTTTCTCCCTTAACAAATTTGTCCATTCTGATGCTCAATTTTACAGAATGGCTGCTGATGACTATTTGAATTAAATTCTGCTAAAGTGCATGCTTGTAAGTGTTCGTTTAATGCGTAACATTAATTACATGAGTAGCCTACATAGGCCTGCTCATGTCTGAAAATAATATATGAAAAACAAAATTATTTTACGTAAAAACTAAAATGAATTGTAAAACTGAAAGTTATTTTTTAATTGTGTTCAGCACAGCATGGTGGGCTGCATTGGGATTCGTGACGGGCCGCGGGTTGAGAACCACTGATTTAGACAGATAAAACATGTCAGGCCATCTATTTTTACAAATAATACAATTTTACACTGAGAAATTAAAGCATTTCTTGCATATTAAAACTAATGACTGGTTTGTTATTTAGTGCTTCCTCTCAGGAATTTATGAAACAATGGCACAACATAACATCAGCATCAGTGACAACTCGACAAGCTAACCGTTTATTATTGTTGGGGTTTTTGAAATTCATAGGGAAAAAAGATTATGCATAACTTGTGTTTATCCGTGTCCTTTCAGTCATCGAGATTCCAGTCATGATCTTAACTGTGATTGGCTTGTGTTTCATCATCAAATCCCGGCCTGCTGCTTCAGTTTTTGTTAGTCATTTGATACTTTCAGATCTCGTACAGGTCATTTGTTTGTTAATATCAACAGCAACCTCATGGACACAGAAACAGTATGGTCCATATCACTATTCTTTGATTGCGGGTCTGTATTTTATGGCATGTGTTGCTTTTGAACGATATCTTCTGGTTTCTCATCCTATCTGGTACAAATCTCACCATTCACTCAAACTCTCCTGTTTTATTTCTGTGATCATCTGGTTTGTGCCTCTGATCTTTGCAGAAATAGACCCCCCCGATATTTATTTTAATACTCTACCCGATGTATAGCGTGTTTAATTCCCTACCCATAATCATTCTCTGTTTTGCTGGCACTAGTCGAGGTCTTTCTCACTCAATATCACTGACTGCTCTTCAGTGCAAATTTAATTTTGGGCAGTTTGTTCCTGGTGCTGTTGACTTACACATTTATCATTCTGCCTTTTGTGATTGTGGTATTTATTATAAATTATTCTGAGGTTTACAATCATTTTCCTAACAATTTATTATTTGCAAAATCTTACTTCTATGCACGAATGCTCGTGTGCGTGAATCCACTTGCTGACTGTTTGCTGTATCTGTTCATAAGGCCTGATGTTGGTAATATGATGAAGTCTGTTCGCTGCTGTTGTAGACATCAGAGTTGGAAACACAACCAGGACGAACACTCTGTAGTGAATCCACAAAACAGCTGCTCTACTGTAGTGTGCTGTATTTCAGCTCAAAAGCCTGAATCTCAAGACAAATTGTAAAACAATTAGTAAACAGAATTTTATTTGCAAAAAAAAAAATACAATAATAATTTTTGTGTTTCTCCTGCTGACTTTGTATAGTAGCAGTAATTTATCATATGATGGAGAGGAGGGTTATGACTGGTCATTATCTAGTGGAGCCAAGCTTTGCATTACAGCAGTCATGGATCAGTGCTGTACTGCTGCACACATGCAAATAAATCACGCTGTCTGCATGGCATCGTTTATATACTGATTTCATAGACTAATAAATGTATAATGTGAAGTAGTTTAATGCTGTAATGATATTTATACCTGTTAGCAGATTTTCCCTATGCATGTACATTTCCCATATGTATTTTAGAAAAATAATTATTATCAAAGGGATAGTTCACTCAAAATGAAAATTTTGTCATCATTTACACACCCTCATGCAGATCCAAACATGTATGATGTTTGATGATCAGACTTTTTTTTTTTTTGGTAAATTATCCCTAAAAATATCTGATTTTAAGTGCATGATCAGAGTATATTAGAGGTGCACTAAGTGAACTTTATATATAAAATATAGCTGGAATATTGTTGTGTTTTGTAGAAGTGTGTCGTATAGATGACTGCATTGTTTTTGTATATTAAAGAGCTTACTGTTCTCCGGTGTCTGTTTCTGCCTCTACTTATTTGACTAATAACTGTTGATGGTGTGAATTAGGATTTCTAAGTTCAGGTTTATTTATAAAGCACATAATACAACAGTGTTAAAACAATAAAACAGTTAAAAATATAACAAACCCAAATAACCACAGTTAAAATATATACAAGACATCTTTCTCTCAGATACTTAACCTTAAAACTCTTAAGAGTAATACAAATCTTAAAACATCGAACTCTAAACACCAACACCTGTCAACAATACCTCGAAACTCAAGAATGATCAAACACTAACGTTAAAAAATAAGTTTTTTAAAATGTCTTTTTAAACTCACTATGAGTTGATGATTGTCTAATACTATATTGCCAAAAGTATTGGGTCGCCCCCTTCTAATGAACATGTTTGACTACTTTAGTAATTTCTATGAGTACAAATCTTAATGTTAAAGCATATAATGATATTCTAGGAATTGTGTGCTTCTAATATTATAGCAACAGTTTGGACCCTTTTCTATTCTAACATGACAATGTCTCTGTGTATAAGACAAGGTTCAAAAAGAAAATGATTGATTGAGTCAGTGTGGAAGAACTTGATTGGTCTGCATAAAACAAAGTCCAATAAAAACAAAACCTGCATAAAACCAAGACTGTAAATGCAGACCTTGAGCCAAAAACTCATCACCAAACACCAATGACTTGTACATACACTATATAGACCAAAGTATTGGCACCCCCTTCTTTAGAACAGAAAAAGGCACTTCCAAATCTGTGGCAACAATGATGGGAACATAATTCATGTATTTAAAAATTGTATTTCCATCTCTGTTGCAACAGTTTTGGGAGTGTCTAAAATGACTGAACCCATATGTACAAGTCATTGGTGTTTGGTGATGAGTTTTTGGCTTTTTTTTCTGCATTTACAGTCACACCAGAGGTGTTAAACTGGGATTTAATGCAGACCAGTCAAGTTCTTCCACACTGACTCAATCAATCATTTTCTTTTTGAACCTTGTCTTATACACAGAGACATTGTGTATATATACAGTGGCATGCAAAAGTTTCCAGCATTTTTGCATATTTGAACCCTTTCCAGCAGTGACTGTATGATTTTGAGATCCATCTTTTCACACTGAGGACAATTGATGGACTCAAACACAACTATTAAAAAAGGTTCAAACATTCACTGATGCTCCAGAAGGAAACACGATGCATTAAGAGCCGGAAGGAGAACACTTTTTGAATTTGAAGATCAAGGTAAATTGTACTTAATTTGTCTTCGGGAAACATGCAAGTATCTTCTGTTGCTTCCGAAGGGCAGTAATAAATGGAAAAAAAATATATATTTCAACAAAAGAAAAAAGTTGGAAATCTTCATCCTGTTCAAAAGTTTTCAACAGCCTTTTAATGCATCGTGTTTCCTTCTGGAGCATCAGTAACTAACTATATCTGGATTTCTATCTGAAAAGTTATGATGTAGTGTTGTTTCCTGATGTGTTTTGTTTTTTCCATTTATTTGTTGAAGTATAATAATTATAGTCTGTGGTTTTATTTAGCATGGGCTGACGAACTGTGCATATTTGTTTATTTAACACTCTTTGTTTCTCTCCAGAGTCCAGTTCAACAGATCACGGTTTTCCCTTTCTCCATTTATTATTTATTTTTGTTTCGTGAAATAAACAGACTATTGTTTTGTGAATATTATATTTTTGTTGCGTTGCCCGTGACTCGTCATTTGTATTTTTCTGGACCGTTCCAGCTTAACATGTTTCTGAAATGTCCAGTACCCCACATTTATTTTAGGTTTGTGTGTTTAAAACGCAATCGTTTAGTTTTTTTGAAGAGCTTCTGGGCGATTTGGAAATGTCTTCATCAGTGACTTCAGGACCATGGATAACGCAGGTGAAGATGCGGACTGTGAAATCCCAGCTAAACAAGCCACAGTGTGTTGAAAAGCACCGGAGGCCAATGAAGGGTTGCAAGAAGTTTGTTGAAGGTTCCATGTTGTCTTTTATTTCCTGAAGCAAGTTTAAAATAACATGGCATGGCAAACCATAATATGTTCGGATAATGTGTTCTTCTGGCATTCCAAATAAATTAACACGTGTGGAAAAAAAATCCTCTCCCTTCTACCACACACTCTCTCTTCTCTGTGGTGGATTTTAGGGGGGGGACTACAAAACATGGCTTCAGCATCCAGCGTGTCGAGTAAAACTCATGCACACGTCTGTGACGTACCATTATATGATGCTACATTACTTTCATCCTGATTATCATAGCTGTTAGTGTCACCAAAGTGACTGTTTTGAGAGACTGGCAAATGTCATGTCAGTTTCGATGTGCACATTTTAGAGCATGCGCTAAATATTCACTATCGTGCCAAAGCGCTTATGTCATAATGGCTACTTACAAAAGTTCTTCCATGGCACATTTTTCAAAGTGTTCCAAGATTTTTGACAAGTGTTTATAGTTATTCAATAGTATTACTAACTAATGGCTCGTTTCCACTGAGCTGTACGGTTCGGTACACAATTATTTCTGTTTCCACTGTCAGAAGTTGTGAATGGTACCAAAATAGCGAACCGTACCGTACCACTTTTTTGGTACCCTTTCGTTGGGGTACCTAGCACAGCAAAGGGTACCAAAAGGGCAGAGCTAAACTCACTGCAGAAGTTGATTGGTTGAAGGGGATAAAGCTTATCAAAGCAACATCTGCTGTGTTCTAGAGTGCGCAAACACACAAAAATATAAGAGTGTATTTTATGATTTCATATTTTCACACCAACAATAGCCATTTCTCAATATGCATTCTTGTCTGTTCTTGTGAAACGTCATTGCCCAAAAACCTGCATAATTTTCAAAATATTGTTAAGTAAGTGGAGAGGTGGAGTCAGTGGAGGAGGCGGAGCCACGAGGAGCTAGTGCTAAAGTTTCCAAACTGAGGGCAAGTGAAAGGTTTGTCTCCGGTGTGAGGTGTCACATGTATCTGAACCTGCTTCCACACTGATGACATTTAAAACAGGTTTCATGAGTGTTTTATCATGTGCACATTAAAGTTTGCTTTACTTCTGAAACTGCTGCCACACTGAACACAAACGATTGGCTTTTCTCCGGTGTGTATTCTCATGTGAGTGGAAAGATTTCCTCTCTGTGTGAAGCTCTTTCCACACTGTTGACAGGTGAAGGGTTTCTCTCCGGTGTGAACTCTCAGGTGGCTTTTAAGGTCTTCTCTTCGAATGAAGCGTCTTCCACACACTCTGCAGGAGTAAGGTTTCTCTCCGGTGTGAATCCTCAGGTGGATTTCAAGGCTTCTTTTCTCAGTGAAGCGATTTCCACACTGTTGGCAGGAGTAAGGGGTCTCTCCAGTGTGAACTTTCATATGAAACGTAAGGCTTACTTTCTGAGTGAAGCTCTTTCCACACTGTTGACAGGTGAAGGGTTTCTCTCCGGTGTGAGTTCTCGTGTGGACTTTAAGAATTTCTTTTTGTTTGAAGCTTTTTCCACACTGTTGACAGGTGAAGGGTTTCTCTCCGGTGTGAGTTCTCATGTGGACTTTAAGGTTTTCTTTCTGTTTGAAGCTTTTTCCACACTGTTGGCAGGTGAAATGACTTCTAGCGCTCGTCTTTTGGGCTCTTTTCTGAGAAGAAACCTTATTTTTGGACTTTTCAGTCTGTGAGCAAATAGAATATTTTTCTCCGGTTATGAAATCAAGATGTTTTTCATGAGTTTTCTCTTCCGTTTCATCCATTTCATGCAACATCAGGTCTAAGATGAAAAATACAAGTGAACCTGAGTTTAAAGGCACAAAGCAAGAAACATCAAAAATGTCAAATAAATAAATAAAAACATACAGGAAACACTGTCCTGCACAGCTTTGCTAAAACCCTAATTAACTCTTTTCCCTGTCAGATTTTTATTTTTATTAATTTTTTGTTGCCACCACCAGCATTTTTGATAGTTTTCACAAAATCTTCATGGCCCCAAAATAATCTATTGATATGAATGTACATCAAAGTTGCATTTTTATCTTCTCAAAAATACAGAATTTTTTTTTTATATATTATTGCAATTTAAAATAATGGTTTACTATTTTAATATACTTTAAAACAAGCTGAATTTTCAGCATCATTACTCCAGTCTTCTGTGTCACATGATCCTTCAGAAATCATACTAATATGCTGATTTATTATCAATGTTGGAAAATGTTTTTGCTGCTTAATATTTTTTTTCTGTACCTGTGATACTTTTTAGATTATTTGATGAATAAAACGTACAAAAGAACAGCATTTATAAAAAAAATTATTAAAAAAATGAATCTTTTGTAATATACACTACCGTTTAAATGTTTGGGGTTCAGTAAATGTTTTTTTTTTTAAGGAGTTAATAATTGTTTTCAGCACAGAGGTGTTAAATTGATAAAAAGTGATAGTAAAGACTTACATTGTTAGAAACGATGTCTATTTTGAATAAATGCTGATCTTTTTAACATTTTATTCATCAAAGAATCATGAAATATTATCACAGGTCCCAAAAAATATATTAAGCAGCAAAAACATTTTACAACATTGATAATAAATAAGCATATCAGAATGATTTCTGAAGGATCACTGAAGACTGCAGTAATGATGCTGAAAATACAGCTTTGATCAAAGCAATCAATTACAGTTTATTAAAACAGAAAACCGTTATTTTAAACTGTAATAATATTTCACAAGATTACTATTTTTTAATGTATTTTTGATCAAATAAATGCAGCCTCGAGGAGCAGAAGAAATGTCTCTAAAACACATTAAAAATCCTAAACTTTTGAACAGCAGTGTATGTGCTTTTAAACAGAAATGTTTTATTCTAGCTTCATGCATCTGAAT
Source organism: Schizothorax lantsangensis (assembly GCA_027422415.1). Lineage (NCBI taxonomy): Eukaryota > Metazoa > Chordata > Actinopteri > Cypriniformes > Cyprinidae > Schizothorax > Schizothorax lantsangensis. The sequence continues at coordinate 30,557 of JAPDDO010000329.1, forward strand.
GTGGGTATGTTTCATTAAAAACACAAAAGATATTTTAAACAAAAAGCTGAGAAATGTTTTTTGTAAAAGACTAAGCCTGGATCAGATTCAGATGACCATCAACACTTCCAAAGCTTCACAAAACACTTTCTGGGTTGAGATTTCATTCAGTAATGTTAGAAGATCCTTTATGAGCCTAGGATTGTTTTTCCTTTACTTGGATACACTCACACATTATAATAATTTCTCCATGCCCCCCCTAGTTTTTCTCTTTATGTTTAGATAAAGCAATGATTTAAAAAAAAAAAGTGCAACATACAACTAAAAATACAGTGCACAGCATAAATGAGTACACCCCCTCTAATACTTAACAAATTCAGCAAATACTCTTTACTTAGATGACACGTTAGCGTTCTTTGGAGATATAATGTTCCAACAAGCCTGCTCGATCAATTACCAAAGAAGAATGTCAAAATTATTCATCAAAATAAGATTTTCTTATCAAAGTGATAAAATGTTGTGTTGCAAAAATGAGTACACCCTCCTGAAAGTTACTAAAAAAATGTTTAAGGCTATAATTTTTGATCAACAGGTGAGTATATTGAACCAAAACTTTTAAAGACCAGTAATTTCCTGGCAATTAAAAGTGTTACATAGTCCTCTGAATCATACTCAGACTTAATGCTGGCAGCAGTGGAACCAGTTGGGAGAGAACTACTAGGTGACTTATTCCTTAGCATAAGAGGACAATGTTACAAGAGGAATACCAAATTATTGTTTTAAGTGTGAAAATATAGCAGAAGTAGCACAAACATTCAAAAACAATGGACTTGTGACAAGGCTCCTGAAATAATCAGGTCTTTACTTTAAGTTTTCATTTAGTGATGAGTGAATTTTTGCTAGAAAAAGAGCAGGAGAAATAACATGCAAGTGTCTCAGAGCCGGCAAAAGCTATGAAAAGAGTGACACTTTATCTCACAGAGTATGACGCAGCCTGCAGAAGTGACATGCATGGTTGTTGTCACCACTAGAATTACCCTACTGTAGCCAAAGCAAAATAAACTTATTTAACCTCTTCCAAGGCCCATATCTACAAAATAGAGACTTCTGGGAATCCATACTCTGGTCTCAAGAGACCAAGTCAATCATTTCGGATCCAAAAGCATCCAAAATGTTCTGGTGTTGCTAGAGGAGGAGTACAGTGAGAAGTGTTTGGTACCCACAGTGACGTTCAGTGGTAGTAAAGCTCTTGTATAGGGATGAATGAGTGCTGAAGGTATGAGGGAGTTGTGCTTTATCAACGCTGTCATGAATTCACACAGTACTGTGTGATGGAATACAAAAACTTGAAACCCTCCCCTCATTCCCTGCATTATTGGGCATTTTTTCAGCATGACAATGAAGATATTCATTCTCCCAAGGTGAAAATCCTTCAGTGGACATGTATTTCACTCAGTCTTAATGCTCTTGAGCAGCTGTGGGGGATTCTGTAGAGACGAGCTGAGCAAAACTTGCCATTAAAGACCAGAGCATTTAAGGAGGTCGTCCTCCAGGAGTTAAACAGGACAGATGTGAAAATTAGTCATGAACTTGTACACTCAGCGCCAAGAAGGGTCAGAGCAGTATACTTAAAGTTCTGGAGGACATACTGAGTACTAGAATATTATACATTTGCTGAATTAAATCTAGGGTGTACTCATTTCTGCAGTCCTTCATTTAAACTAAATTGGCTAATTTACTTATCTTACAGAAAATGTTGGCATATATTTTGTCGTTTTTATTAAGTATATGTTTAATACATTTCAATTTTGCCATCTTTCCATGAATTATATTTGTGATCATTAAGAAAATACATATTTTATATTTATTCAGAGGGGGTGTACTCATTTATGCTGTGCACTGTATCTCAGGTTCCTGAAACAAAAAAATGAATATGAGACAAATATAATCTGAATTAGTCTTGATTGCCATGTGCAAAACCTTTTTGTAAATTATTCCAGGATAAATCAACAGAGGAAGCAGTGAGAGCATTAGATTTAATATTATATTTGCACCTGGTGGGTGAGGTTTGGTTTCATAGGGTCTGCGAGTCCTCTGTATCTTTGTTTGACTCTGAAAAATTCTTCAATCTTCATGTCTTTACTCTCCACTTTTTTATCTTTTAAAAAAAATGTAAGTGTGTCACGTGTTTTTCTGTGTGTTTGGAGAATTTGTCATATTTAAGATGAGAATTATTAACAGGAGGAAATTAAATAATGTATAAGACTGGCATAAAGTTGGCTTGACGCTCGATATTCGTATATTTAGGGACCGTCTCTAAAGTTACATGCGATATTGGTATACATTTTTCTAACTTCAATAGCATATGAGCAGAATGATTTACAGTCATAAACACAAACTAAACTGTTCATCTAGATGTCAACTAAAATGCACACCTTTTACATTTTTCATTTTTTTTTTCTAATTTACATTAGATTTTAATAAATATCAAAAAAGGAAATGGTGTGTGCATTACAGTTGATACCTACAGTTGACACGTGTCCATAACTCTTCTCACTGCTAGTTTGTTGGAGCTGATCTGAGATCTGAATGAGAGAGACACAGGGCATGTGAAGAGCAGGGCGACGCGAGGAACAGTTGCTTTAGGACATTGATTTTGAAACTTGTGAATCCATTAGATTCGTTAGAAGACAGAATCACGATTCATATATGAAGATTTTTATGTGCTCCCCTAGATTTCTCTAAAGCAGCGCAGCATGGCCTCGCCCCCTTTGCTGCGTGTTCCCGGGGGCGGGGTTTATCTGGGTCTGTGATGTATCAGACCCGGGAAGTAACTCGTTGTAGTCCCTTACCTGTCGTTTTTGTAGGCATTAAACTGCCAGAATTTTAAAAGACCATATCTCCATTTGCATTGAACTTTCAGCGCCGCAACTCTGCAGATATTGTTTATGCTCAAACAGCAACATTACACACTAACTAATGTTAAAAAAGTGAAATCGCAATCAACCACCCCTTTAACTATAAAAGAAACGAGGGAATCAATCGCTGCTCTTGATTGAACTGCTTTTGTAGTGTTTTTTTTTTTTGATAAGTATTTTTATTAGTTTCACATTGCACAATAAACACAAAAAAACAACAAGAACAAAATAATAATTACAATAATAAAATAATTATAAAAGAAAAAACAGACTTTTAAGAGCAATCAGGGCATACAAGCAGTTTCAGTGGAAAAACAAAGCAGCACTCAATGGGGTGCAGACAAATACTAAGCACTACATTGCTGGTCAGAGTAAGGATTACATTGGTCCAAATGATCTAGAAATGGTTGCCATATACTGTAAAACTTATCAAGATTACCCATAACTCAAGCTGTTGTACCCCTAGAGGTACAGTTTTTAAATTTTTCTTTTCTATACATCTTTTCTTTTGAACTTCACTGGGTCAACAAAACGAACTGTGGGATTACAAATTGTATTTAAATGTTTAACTTAGATTCTTATTATCCACTTCCTGACTCAATGTATAACTGTGCTTTGTCTCAATCAAGTCATGTTGATTGGCAGAGATTCAAAGCACCCAGACGTTGATTCAAAGAACCCCTGGCCCAGACGTTGATTGGATTAGTGTCTATCTTTCGGAGCCCCCTGGCCCAGACGTTGATTCGTTAGGTTGATTGGATTAGTGTCTATGCATTTGATTATGTTGATGAGATTAGAACCACGGGAAGTAGCAACAAACTAACGCCTCCCTCATGTGCTTGCTTTGTTTGAATTTGTCTCCACCTCCAAGAATCCCTCCTCCAAAAATGCCTATAAAATAACCTTGTAAAGTTACTTAAGATTGAGATTTCGATGACTACAGACCAACAGCTTGTGTTCTCAATAAAGAATCCTGCTGACGATCCAATCCGATTTCTCCTGGTCTTCTCTTCTGAGTTTTCTACACTTTAGAAGAACCAAGTTCACAACAGATGGTGCCGTGACCCGGATAGAGTTCCAGCTTCCTCACCTGAAAACTTCCAGCTGAACAAAGATTCCCAGACTGAATTTTTCTCTCAACCAAGGGTTGTGGTGAGTGCTGTCTCTAATCCAAAAGAACCTAAAACCAGTACAAATTGTTATCCTCTGTGCCGTCAGAGAAGAGTTAACATACATCTGTAGGGTTTGTTTAACTAAGTTTATCCTCTAAAGTTTTTCTTTTAGAGATGAAATTTATCCTCTGTTTCAGGCAGGGAAGATTTTGGCATTACGTGCTAAAAAGTGGTTATCCTCTGTTTCAAGCAGGGAAGGTTAGCATTTCGTGCTAATAATTTTGGTTTATCCTCTGTTTCAGGCAGGGAAGGTTAGCATTTCGTGCTAATAAGTTTGGTTTATCCTCTGTTCTTGTAGGCAGGGAAGTTAAGTGTGAAGTGTTGGTAATTTGGAAAGTTAACAATAGTTAAGCTTTTTTTAACAAGTGTACCCTCTGTTGATCAGAGAAGTTTTTTTTGTTGTTTTTTTTTGTTTAGTGTTTTTTTGTATGGTACAGAAGAAACTTACAAAATGGTTAGAAGGAATGCTAGGCTGATTCCAACCACAGAAAAGATGGGTCTTGCGACTCCTTTGTGGTCAGATAGTGAATTCAAAACGCTGTTAGGGGAACAAATGGACCTAATAGTCACTGAAAAGGTTAGACAAGAACTAACGCAGAAATATGAGATTCATCCAGACAAGACTTGGTCGGTAGATGAGTGTAAAAAGGTGCTAGGAGCAAGTATTCGTAAGAACAATGTGAAAGGCATTATCTGTTGTCACAGAGAATTCAGTGTAACACTAGCTACACAACAGTCTCAGCGTAACTCAGAGCTAGAGAAACAGAACAATGAACTCCGTGCTAGAGTATCCACTTTGACTAAGAAATTGAACCTCAAGAAAGCTGCAGCAAAAACTGATGTGGAAGTTAGTCAGCCTGATAACATTTACCCTGATTTACAAGCGTTTTTTGAAACAGATGTAGCTCTCCAATCAGTAACTGATGTGCCTGTAAATTCTGTCAATGTGTGTGGTGCTAGGAGAAGATCTCAGGGAATTGAGGAAACTGATAGTGTTCCTCTCAATTCTTCTGTTGTGCAAATACAAACTGTTGCCAAAGCTTTATGTCCTAAAGATATAGAGAGACTATCTCAGAGTTTACCGTCAGCACGCACACATTTTTCTGAATTTAGAAGAACATTGATCAGTAAAATGCGTCTTTATGACATGTCCTTGGCAGAAGTCACGCAGCTGATGTCACAAATCCTAACTGAATCTGAATTCAACAGTTTTGAATCTGCTGTTGCTTCTGAACTGCGAAATGCCAGTAAGGGTGATTTACGAGAAGGTATTTTGAAAATCCTAAAGAATATCCTAGGACCCAAAATAGATTGGTCTAAAATTACTACCTGTGTGCAAAGGAAAGAAGAAACTGTGAGTGAATATACTGAGAGATTTTGTCAGTCAGCTGTAATTTACAGTGGAATTGTTGATGACCCTGAAAGTGTGCTAGAGGACAAGGGACCCCTGGTTCGTATCTGGTCAGATGGTCTTGTAGCCGAATACAGAAAAGCTTTACCATTCTTAGATCTAACTTGGTCTAACAGAACTCTCAGAAGTAACCTAGACAGGTTAGCTACATGGGAAAGAGATGCTGATGTCAAGGCAAAAGTAAGAGTAGCAGCAGCTACGTTTAACACAACGAAACAAGACAATAGATGGTCTAAAAGAGAAAGCAAATGCAAATACTGTGGAAAATTAGGACATTGGGAGAAAGAGTGTAGGAAGAAGTTGCAAGATAGTAAAATAAATGCTATGCATAATTCTGCTCCTTCTCAGCCTGCACACAACCCTGAAGTAATTCCGCCAGTGACCACTGAAACTGTAGGACAGCTAGTTCAGGCTCTTCTAAGAGCACAACAAGACCAAGAAAAAAACTAATTGTTGGGGCTGTGAGTAGCTACCTTTCCCCTGTAATCCAACACAATGACCAAAGAATTTTTGTGAAAGGTAGCATAAAAGAGAAAGAGATTGATTTTTTGCTTGATACAGGTTAGACCTTGGATTGAAGACTATGCCTCGATTGCTCAGCCTCTCTATGATTTGTTGAAAGGCCATGGTAAAGATTCAGATACTGTTTGTATGGAAGAACTTCATCTCAAAGCTTTTAATGATTTGAAGAGAGCACTATGTCAAGCACCAGCATTAGGAATTGCCCAATCTGATAGACCCTTTGTGCTTTATGTCCATGAACACTTAGGCTTTATGACTGCATGTCTAATGCAAGATCATGGGGGCAGCTTACGCCCAATTCATTACTATTCCGGTAAACTTGACATAGTCGCTCAAGGTATGGGCCCATGCCTCAGAGCAGTACAGGCAGTTCATCTAGCGCTTCAGGCTTCATCAGGAATGGTGTTAGGTCAGACTGTAAACGTAAAATGCCCTCACGCAGTGTCCGCACTAATGAATCAAGCAAAAGTCACTTCTGTCACCTCCTCCCATTGGGGAAATTGGTTAGCAACTCTCACAGCCCCGAATATTGTTATACAGCGTGCACCAGTCATGAACCCATCCTCATGTATGATGTCTGCAATGACTGAATTTGTGTTAGAGGATGAAGGCGAAATGACTCATGATTGTGTTACGCTTACATATGCAGCGACAAGTGAAATAGCAGAAACTCCCATAGAGAACGCAGAATTGGAGTTGTTTGTTGATGGTTCAGCTCAAGTTATTGAAGGTAACAGACGAGCAGGATATGCAGTAACTTCCACCACTGAAGTAGTTGCTTCAGGTCGTCTTCCAGATCATTTTTCAGCTCAAGCTGCAGAATTAGTAGCCTTAACTAGAGCATGCACGCTAGCTTCAGGATCGGTTGCAAATATCTACACAGATTCCAGGTATGCTTTTGGGGTAATTCATGATTTTGGTGTCATTTGGCAAACCAGAAAATTTCTAACTTCTGCTGGATCCCCCATTAAGCATGCTGGATTAGTGAAAGATTTAATGTTTGCCATGAAACTCCCAAAGAAATTAGCGGTGATCAAAGTGAAAGCACATCTCACAACTAATACTACGGAAGCTAAAGGTAATGCTCTTGCTGATGTAGCGGCTAAACAGGCTTGTTTCTATGCAACTGTACAAGTGTGTTCAGGTAGTACAGCACAGAAGACAATTCTACCTCCTGAATCAATCGTTAATCTGTATAAAGACGTTCCTCAATATGAAGCATGGACATTCATCCGGCTGCTGGACCAAAGGGGGAAAGTATGTTGCTCCCGAATCACTGTTGCCATATTTGGCTCAACAAATACACAGTTTGGGTCATAGTGGTCCAGCAACGATGAATCACAGGTTCTCAAATCAATGGTGGAATCCAAAATTCAGAAACGCAGCCACTGAAACAGTCAAGAGATGTGTTACATGTCAGAAAAATAATGATGTACCAGCAGCCACTACACCAGCAGCACATACCCCAGCTCCACCAGGGCCATTTCGTCACCTGCAAGTTGATTACATATCGTTGCCCCCTTGTAAAGGAAAAACTGACGTTTTGGTAGTAATAGACAAGTTCTCAAGATGGGTAGAAGCTTATCCAACAGGGCGTGCTACAGCTGCACATACTGCTAAATGTCTTGTCACTGATTTCATTCCCAGATGGGGATTACCAGATTGCATTGACTCAGATCAAGGTACCCACTTCACAGGAAAGGTAGTCAAGGAAGTGTCTAGAATGTTGAAGATTAAGTGGAACCTTCACTGTCCCTATAGGCCACAAGCATCAGGACAGGTTGAACGATCAAACAGAACAATCAAAACCAGGCTAAGCAAAATGCATCAGGAAGGAGTACCATGGGTGGAAGCACTGCCCGCAGTACTGTGTAGTATGAGAGCATCACCTAACAGATCAGTAGGACTGAGCCCTCATGAGATTATTACTGGACGCCCAATGCAGATGCCAGGTGTGATTGATCTTAGAAATGCTGATGTGCACATTGCTTCAGATGCCCTGATCGCTTACTGTGAAAACCTCACAAAGGCAGTGCAGAGTGCCAAAGAGAGAGTTGAGTCGTGTTGGCAGACTCCACCAGAAGGTGGACACACAATCATCCCAGGTCAATGGGTCATGATAAAGGCGTTCAGAAACAAGCCATTAGAGCCTAAGTGGTACGGACCACATCAAGTGATGTTGATTACAGCTGCTGCAGTATTGTGTCAGGGAAGGAAAACTTGGACTCATGTGTCACACTGTAAAGTTGTTCCTCCCCCTGCAGGGATAGGATAGGACAGACACAAGAACCAGTGAGGAGCCCAGGGAAGAACCGAAAGCAACAGGCTTCGGGGGCCAACCCTGCGGTGAAGATTTCCTCATAGGCCTTTCCCCATCCAATAGTCCATCCTTTCCTCACTGTTCTTTAGGTGTCGCAGGAATTGAGAAATAGGGAAAGAAGGAACAACAATAGCAGACTATATTTGAACAGAGGATACAACCCTAATGTTTGCAGACTCTACAACAAATACTGCTATGTGCCGTTGTTCTCTTTTGTTTTGGTTTTTTTTTCTTCCTCTGTGCAGATACCACTTGATGGCTGTCCTGAGATCCATATGCACCGCCCTTCTCACCTGCGGATGAAGCCACAACCTCTAGAAAACAACTAGACCCATTGCCGAGCCAACTATCACACAAGAAAGAGAAAAGAAAGAAGAAAGAAAAAAAAAAAAAAACACAACGCAGAGACTCACATACGGGAACTTCAGTCATCCATCAACATGATCAAGATTTTCGTACAATTAACCATCATGGACATCACGCAAAGTGTAGACCCCAGAAACAACATATTCTTAGAGCTGATGAATATGTCAAGAAATGCCTTGTTTGCTGGAAAGAACGTTTGCATGCCGCACGCACCTTCAGTAGGAGCAGGAATCCCATGGGTGGCACACCCTATCTCCAAATGTGATACGTGTACCTTATTCGATCATCATACCAGTGGATTATACAACAAGGATACATGTCACAACGTAACAATTCCTCCAGCTTCTTCGGGTTGCATTCCTGGACTACCATCCTGCAACCTAACTTCAGCTACTCCCATCATGACAGATCTACTCATGCCAAGGATGTTCTATTGGTGCATGGAAAATCATGCTCCAGCATCGACTACACTGGGTGAAATTCCTCGTGAACGTTGCAGCTTTGTGATTGAAAGAAGAACCGAATTCGATGTGTACGTTACTACATCAGATACGAAAGAGGAGAATGAATTAAAAGAGTGTCTCTACGGGAACCCATCCCTACCGAAACTTTTTGCCATAAATCAGTGGTGTATGATTCCTCCACCGACTGGCACTTTGTGGTTATGTGGGACTTCTGTCTACAACATCCTACCCAGCCAATTCAATGGCAGGTGCACCCTGGTTTATGTCCTACCAGCCATCAGAGAAAATACACACTCCACCTCAAGTTCTCCACATCTACAAAATTCAGCTTCTACCAACAAAGATGGCTGCATTCCAGGATTCACTTGTGTACAAACGTGGTGGTCAAGAACTCTTGGTGCATTAATCCCATCGTATGGTGTCATGCAGGCTCTCGATCAAGTCAGAAGCCTGTCGGATTCTGTACAGAAATTGGCCAATGATACGGTTTTGGCCCTGGGCAACATCAAGGACACTCTTGCCTCGCACAAGATGATGATCTTACAGAACAGAGTGGCCTTGGATTACATTCTTGCAACACAAGGGGGAGCCTGTACCATTATCGGTCCTGAATGCTGCACCGGGTTAATGGATCCAACAGAGAACTTGAACAAAATCCAACAAGACATTCTTGGTCTTTCAGCAAAATTACACCAGATGACTGAAGATAATTATTCATGGTTCGGAAACTTGTTAGGTAAACCCTGGCTGTGGATCAAGGAAATAGCAATTCTGCTGTTGTTTCTCCTACTTGCGTACTATCTATGCATCCACAGTATCAAGTGTTTCTTTCAGCAAATGACTCCCGCCTCTCACGAGGAAATGACAGTTCCAACCAGAAAAGATTATTACCCGTAAGAACTTCACGGACCCTAATTGCATGTTTTGTTTCTGTGTCAGCATGCAATTATATATAAGCAACACAGAACATGTACAATGTGCCTGTAACGATTACAAGTTACAAGAATTAACTTTTAAGTGTCTAAATTTGTATTTTGTGAGAGTTATTAGAACTCTCAAAGGGGGAATTGTGGGATTACAAATTGTATTTAAATGTGTAATTTAGATTCTTATTATCCACTTCCTGACTCAATGTATAACTGTGCTTTGTCTCAATCAAGTCATGTTGATTGGCAGAGATTCAAAGCACCCAGACGTTGATTCAAAGAACCCCTGGCCCAGACGTTGATTCGTTAGGTTGATTGGATTAGTGTCTATCTTTCGGAGCCCCCTGGCCCAGACGTTGATTCGTTAGGTTGATTGGATTAGTGTCTATGCATTTGATTATGTTGATGAGATTAGAACCACGGGAAGTAGCAACAAACTAACGCCTCCCTCATGTGCTTGCTTTGTTTGAATTTGTCTCCACCTCCAAGAATCCCTCCTCCAAAAATGCCTATAAAATAACCTTGTAAAGTTACTTAAGATTGAGATTTCGATGACTACAGACCAACAGCTTGTGTTCTCAATAAAGAATCCTGCTGACGATCCAATCCGATTTCTCCTGGTCTTCTCTTCTGAGTTTTCTACACTTTAGAAGAACCAAGTTCACAACAGAACTAATCTAAGAACATTTCTTTTTTAACTGCAAACCTCGGTTCCTCACGAAATCCTTTATATTCTGTACTGTTCTTTCTCTTAGAACAGGGTCCTCTTCAGCCTTGCACTGCTTACACTCTGCCGTTGTTACGAGGTGTCCTTTTGAAATATGGGCTTTGAAATGTTTCATGACTGCATTCACTTCATTTGGGCTCCATGGCCTTTTCACCATTCTCCTTGATTTGGCCTCTGCAAAATAAATAAATAAATATATTCACTGATAGCTGAAACTATACATGCCTCCCTTCAACCCAGCTGTTGGTGTTACAGTCAGAGCGTGGGCTTTCTGCATCCTCTTCAGGAGAGAGCGGTTCTTATTGCTGCCTAACTGGTGCCCTTTCTTCAGTTAAATAAAGGTTTGTATATGTTTTATTTCATCTATAAAGTCTTCACTATGCTGTAAATTATTTTATTTTATGCAACACAACTTGCAAGGACGAGATGTCAGTCAGCTGAATGTGTCAGCAACGGTCGTTCTTAGCTTTGCATTATGAACTGATTGTATTTGTTATAATACTTAATTTAATTTATTTTGATATTAAAATATGTTCTCTAATCTCAGTACTGTTTGTTTATGAACAGGTTATGAAGTCAGTCACGGCACCTTTCAGCTACGATTGAAACGCGAGCCAGTGGTCTGAGCGAACAGCACATCGCCGGCTCAGATTTCAGTGACACACTGGCACAAGAATCAGCACTACTTTGGTGAAACGCGATTAGAGAGAATGGTTGATTACACTTGAATTAAAATGTTACTTATATTAAATGTTATATTTTTTATTTCTAAAATGCTTGTTGAGTGGTTACACTTTATTTTAAGGTGTCCTTGTTACAGTGCAATTATACATGTACTGTAAGTACTGAGTAATATTAATTAACTACATGAACTTTCTATATGGTTAGAGTTAGGATTAGAGTTTAGCTAAGGGTTACTTGCATGTAATTAAGCATAATAAATTGTTTTTATAACAGTAAGTACATGTAACAAGGATATCTTAAAATAAAGTGTCACCACAAGGAATCTAAGGTCATCTAACCAGATGATTTTAGACATCCCTAGGACAAGATTAAAATTGAGTAGTAACCGGGCATTTTCAGTGGTGGCCCCAAAGCGTTAGAATAGTTTGCCTTAATACCGTAGACTTCACCTACATTGGGCTCTTTTAAAATAAATTTGAGATTATATTTAGTATAGTTAGTGTAGCTGTTTTACTTGCTTATTTATTTATCAGTCTGTTTCCTTTCTGTGATGGTCGGCCTCATTTTTTTTTATTAGCTGTTATTATTGTAAAGCACATTGGTCAATCTTGTGTTGTTTTAATTGTGCTCTATAAATAAAATAAAACAAAAAAATATTTGTCCATGGCTGTTCTTGCTTATTAATAAATGTTCACCTTTTGATTATTGCTGTTGCCTCTCGTAATTCTGTGTGAGATTTCTAATTTTCAGCCCATTTTTACCAGCAATACAAGTCATTTTTAAACAATAGTTGAGTAACCAGCAACCTAACTAGCTGGATCAAAATTATCTTATATATCACTGATTCTTGACAAGTGTGACAAAACAGGGTGTAATATTGAAAAAACATTGTACCTAGACAAATGAAACTACATTTATATATAGTACATGTACTAAGCTACTGAGCTATGCTTTGATTTAACTTCCCAACTTTTCTCTTTTTCATCAAAATGTGCTTTTTACCTTGGACTGTGTAATATAATTTTAACTTTATCTTTAACAGCAATCAAGAAGTTTTTAACATATATATATGTATATACACATACTCAACCGAGGGTCGTGACCCAGGGTTTGAAATCCACCGATTTAGAGTGACAGCTGCCCCTGATATTCCCTGATGTATTTACATTTTAATGAATGTCTGATGGGGCTGACAAAAAGTGGGGACACAAATCTTATGAAACACGCATGTGTCACTGAAAAACAACCTTGCTTTGATATGAGATATTATTAAGTGTTGCTTTAAATTAAACTTTTTATCCATTTTATAGCATATGAATGATTGAACCCATCTCTGTGGACACTGTTTTTGATGTAGTGAGAAGACAATAAGTGTAGTAGATTTCATATAATAATTATAAAATTAAATTGAAGGGGATAATTGTGTTAAATACATTGTATTATTAATCCCCATAACATTTACAACTGAAAATATTTTCATTTTTAAACCTAATAGCAGTTACAATTGCTGGACATGTTTTGACCCATATCATAAGAATCAGTAATATTAATATATTAATATATATATATATATATATATATATATTAATATTACTTAATTATTAATATTAATATTAGTAATTAACACACACCTAAACATACCTGTGGAGCTCTCAGCCTCATCTGGGGGCATTTTTATTTTTCCTATGGAACAAAAAAAAACAATACTCTATTCCCCTTCACTACAATGCAAACAATTTCTGACAATCTTAAATCTGAATATGTAGAAATATAATACAAACATATTAAAATTAATTTAAAAATTCATTTAAATTGTGTTCCTGTGGCTCAGTGGTAGAGCATTGCGTTAGCAGCGCAAAAGGTTGTGGGTTCGATTCCCAGGGAACACACACAGTGATAAAACATGTATAGCCTGAATGCACTGTAAGTCTCTTTGGATAAAAGCGTCTGCTAAATGCATAAATGTAAATTTAAAAAATACCAATGGAACTTTATGCCTCTACCTGGGTCAACTCTATCCCTATTTTGTTTTATAAATTGAAGAAAAAAAAGAAATGAAATGCATTTCTTACTTAAACTTGTATTTTTCATATGTAATGATTCATGTACAGTCAGCAAGGGCGTAGTTTTGGTTTGAACATTGGGGGGGTTGAAGTGGACCCCGGCTCATGCTCCCTCTTAAGGTTTATTTATTTGTTTGTTTGCGTAAATGTTTATTTATGTAAAATGGTCTTTTGTGCTATCCACCACACATGCAAAGTTGGTTGATTGCGTAACTTCAATAAAGTAATAGGCTAGTTAACAATTACTTATTTACATAGGATATAATGTATTATATATTATTTAGACACTTAGGCTATAGTTAGACAGAATGTTCTGATTCAACACGCCATGGGAAGTCAATCTAATTTAACATTTTCTTATATTGATATTGTTTATTTCTTACTCCTTATCAGTTCATCAGGCTCTTAATGATTTAATCTATGCCATCACTGGAATATCTGAAGGCCAGGTTTTTCCATCACTCATCATTAGAACCCATTGGCTCTCAACTCTGACTTGAATGCTCTTATGAAAAAGTACCATAGTTCTTAACTGTAGCATTTGTTATAATAAGGCTAGCCTATTAATCATTACCAGGCCAATAATTACTTTTTTATTAATCTATATTGCATTTGTTATGAGAAACAACAGCCTTTAGAAACAATATCTAACATGCCACAGTTATAATATAAATCTTTAGGGAAAAACCTGTTCCCTTAAATTATCTATTATAAATTCTACAAGTTAGACAAAATTTACCACAATAAATAAGCCTACAGTAAAACGTGATAAATTATAGTAAAGGTGGTCATGAGTAGTTTAAAAATATTTTAATATTATGTTAGTGCAAGATTATGTTTTCTTCTCTTTTCATCAGTCTTTTTAGTTTGTGCCTTTTTTAGATAATGTCCGACTTCTCCACAGCATTTTAAAGTGGCAGTTTCTCAATAGAATTCAAATAGATTGCATATTTTACCCTCAGCTTCACGATAGGAATGGCTTGCGCAAATCTTCACACACTTCTCGAGCACACTGGTGAACTCGCACAGAGTATAGGGTGATTCGCGCGCCGATTATTTTATTAAAATAATTAATAAATAGCCTGATTCTAGGTTTCCATTAACCATGGTATAAATATTGGGTGGGGGGGGGTTGTACTTGCTAGTAGTCCCCAGCTATATCATAACTAGTTACAAAGCATTTAAGTATTCAAATCTTAGGTGTTTATTAAGATACTTCTATTATCTATTGAAACCTATAATAATATTTAAAATATTAGTAAGCTTAATATACATATAATTATCATTTATTGGGTACTTTCAATTGGGAGGTGGCTGTCCCGAACCCTAACCCCTAAATTTCAACTGATATATTCAACTTATATTGAATGATATTGAAATAATTGGTCCCACTTTATATTAAGTGTCCCTAATACCTGTGTACTTACTACGTACACATCTAGTTACTATGTATGTAACCACGGAATCTGCCGTGGCTCAAGAATCCAGGATTGGGATGGTGGAAGGAGCAGAAGAACCAGAAGATCAGAGATCAGGCAGAGATCTACTGGTGCCACTGAACGAACAGATGTACCTAATGTGTTAGCTAAACCAAAAAATGTCATCACTCACCTTCATGTCATTCCAAACCTCTAAGACATTTGTTCATCTTTGAAACATACATGTTGATCTTTTTAGAGAAATTTCTGCCCCTCCGTTTCACAGTTTATGTAACTACCACTTTCAAGCCTCAGAAAGGTAGTAAAGGCATCATTAAATTAAACTATGTGACTCCAGTTGTTTAACCCCAATTTTATAAAGTGATGTGAATGTTTTGTGTGCACAAAAAAATATTGCATTTTTATTTACAAAATAACACGTTCACGAGAGCGCCATGATGCATAAGTGTTGGGTTGCACTGTTTTTGTTGTTGCATTTGTTTTTGCGTACACAAGGCTTTTGTTAAAAATATCTTCATTTGTGTTCTGCACAAAAGGGTCTTATGGGTTTGGAGTGACATGAGGGTAAGTAATTAATGACAGATTTTACATTTTTGGGTGAAATATGTTCTAATGTGGTTATAATTAGTCATTGTTCTGTTTTATAAACATTTTAAAGATTTATTGTTTTGAAAAATGATGTTTATATAGAAAAGATGGATTCATTTGATAAAGTTACAGTAAAGACTTTTAAATTGTTAAAAAAAACATTTGAAATTGTTTCAAATAAATACTGCTCTTTTGAAAGTTCTATCCAAAGAATACTGAAAAATATCACGGTTTCCACAAAAATATTGGGCAGCACAACTCTTTTCCACATTGATAATAATCAGAAATGTTTCTTGAGCAGTAAATCAGTATATTAGAATGATTTCTGAAGATCATGTGACACTGAAGACTGGAGTAATGATGCTGAAAATTTAGTTCACAGGAATACATCACATTTTACAATGCATTCATATAGAAAACAATTATGTTTGTAGTTATATTTCACAAAATTACTGTTTTTATGGAATGTTTGATCAAATGCAGACTTAAGATGTGATCAGGAATGTGTTTCTTTTACATGAAAGATGTATTTAATGTGTCAATAAATGTTTTGGTACTCTTTTGTGAATTGTCTTATTTTGACCGTAATTATGAATATGAAATATAAATATTATCATGAATTCACGATTGGAATTAGGCCTGAAAATACCTCTTTTCAACTTCAACTTTACAACCACATTTAGACGTAATTTGGACGTCTTTTTATAGACGTCTTTTCGACGACCCGAAAAAGACATCTTTTCACCTTTCACTTTTCAACCAAATTTTGACGTTGTTTAGACGTCTGGCATTGTCGTCTTTTCAACGTGTTTTTGTTGGGGATTCTCAATAATCTGGCTCATTTGACACACAATGAAGAAAACAGGAACTGGCAGGAACCTCTTCTACAAAACCTCTACAAACCTTGCTTGAGAGAATTGTCTGATCTCATCATATTTACCTTAAAAATATAATGTTCTTCACCTCAAGGTGCGTTCACACCAGACGCGAATGAAGCGTTAAGCGTGAGTGATTTACATGTTAAGTCAATGCAAAGACGCGAATAGACATCCTGCGGCGCGGTTTTCGCGAATGACGTGGCGCGAATTGAGCGTTTCGGGCATTTGCCGCACGAAAAATCTGAACTTTGGCGGATATTCACGCCGCGTTAACCAATCAGGAGCTTGCTCTAGTAGTGACGTGATTACGAGCGGAGGCTGTATGTGGATACCCGGACCTGTACGATAGACCAAAGATTACCTGTTAGATTTACCCAAAACGAATTATATCTTATGTTTATCCACTACAGATACATCAGAGCCAGTGGCAAATGTCAGAAGGACTAGCTGAGCTTATGCTCCTCTCTGTGGGATACATGAGCACGAGCACCCGGTGATCGCGTGGAGCTCAGGGCTCCGAAATCGGAGAAGCACATTTTCAAATAGGTGCTGTTTTTATAAATAAACCGCAGATTTGAGTTTTAAACAACTACATTCTCGGCTGAAATACACGCATCCAGTGTTTCAATAGCACATAAAGTGCAACTAGCCTCTAAACAAAATCCATGTCAGCCATATCACAACGAGACTGGAGCCGCCTGCAGAAGCCCCTCCCATGACGCGTATTCGCGTCTGTTGTGAAGTGAATTTCACGCACGAATGAAGCGAGTAAACTCAAAATGTTTAAGCGTCCAACTACGCGCGAATAGCGCGATTTATTCGCGCAAGTCGCGTCTGGTGTGAACGCACAGTTAGTTTTTCATGTGATGCTATGTTGGGACATAGGATCAACAGATCTTAAATACTTAAATTTGAAATTCCACAACGCTCATAATTAATATTAAAGGTATATTTAGGATCATTGTGCTGATGACCCATACTGAGTTTTGTAAAGATATGCTAACGCTATGATATGGAAATATTGGAAGTCTTTTAACTTGGAAAATGGTCTAATGATGATTTTTGGACAAACTTTAAGAAATTATAAGTAAAAAGTAATTTTTCTATCTCTGGACCGCTGTGCTGAAACACTTTTGCCTCAGAGAGAGATTGTCTTTGGATGATGTTTCTTCGTCATGTCTATTAGGACAGAATCTCTATGGAAGAAATGCTTTCGCGCTGCCGCTCTTGCACTGCTGGATCTGAAGAGGATCTAGTTACCGTGATTGTGACCGTAAACTAGATCAGTGATCAGACTCTGATGTGGTTAGTGTGAATCCTTTCATGTGTTTCCAGACTTTCATACAGATTTTATCTCATGTTGCAGTGTGAATACTTGAGAAGTTATTTTTCCCCAGTGTGAATTATCTGTTGCTTTTTCAGATCGAAAGCCTGAGCAGCTTCGTTCCAGTGTGAACTCTCATGTGAATCTTCAGGTGTTTCATCAGGTATAAAAGAAACGTTAAATCAGTAAGATAAAGAAATAATTACTCTTATTACTAAAGTGTGATTTGTCATGCTTTTTGTTTACCACTAGCACATGCTAATTAAGTTTTATTATTCTATAACAACATGCGTCATAGAACTGTGTCTCCAAGACGCTTCAAGAAACCTCCTGAGAAACTCTGCTCAAGTGCACCGAGGGCAAAAGCTGCTTTATACACAAAGGATGGTCACACCAAATGTTGATTTCATTTAGTTAATAGAAGATAATTGATAAAGAAAATCTATTTATGACAGCATCCTCATTTTACAGCATTTTTACACAAGTGCCTAAAACTTTTAACAGCACTGTAGCTTTGCAGGTTTCTTGAAGCATCTTGGAGACACAGTTCTTCTGGATTTAGTCTGTCTCAGTTTGTTCTGTTTCTTCATGTCATTCCAGACAGATTTAGAAATGTAAAGTGACATTTCCTACTGACACACTACAGCAAAAGATAATAATAACTGATTTTAAACCATTTTTAGCTGGTGAAAATACTAGTGGCCTAAGACTACATTGTTACCAAAACACTAACCTTTACCCTACATGTGAATTGTTTTTATTATTTTCCAGATTATTGACCGGCAGATCCAGGAGGAAGAGCTTGAGATAATTGGGGTGTCAGAAAGAAATGACAAGCTCATCCTTCTCGACAGTAGGCTGGACGACTATGTTGTCCCAGCCCATTTCTATGCAGGTCGACCCTGACGACTTAGTAAACCAACTACCATTGAAACTGAAAGTTTGGCATTTACAAAGACATGTGCTTAACACAAAATGCCTGGATTCACCTAAAAGTGAGGAATCACTGAATCTACATCAGGATGGGGCATCCCTAGATCCCGATCAGAGTGGGGAATCACTAGATGGAGACATGGAGACATGAAATCCCTCGATCCATTCGACTAATGCTGATTACACTTTAGAAAAAAGACATTGGTTCAGTTTGTTGTTTTCACTGGTTTCTCATGTTTTTGTTTATTACTTTTCTGTAATTTTAATCTAAATAACTTGAATAAATTCACTAAATGACTAAATAAATTCAACCTTACCTTTCTGTAAGTAATGTTCAAACTAATATTGTGTAATGTTCAATAATTTTGTTTATAGTTTAAATGATGTTTAATTTCTTATTTGTTCTTATTAGTAACACCTTAATCATTTGCATGATTGCAGATGATTTATTTGTGTAATTCCTAGTTCTAAATGATAAATTCCTAATTGCGTTGCACAATTACTAAGTCTGATCATTTCATACCTCCCCACCACACATGCACTTATAGATAAACCCTTAATGCTGTAGAAACCTAAAGTATTAAAGCTAACAGACAGGCCAAAAATAACAATGAATGCTGCGGTCGATTTACCTCAGAAGTCGAGGCTGGTTAATAACATCACATCCAAGTAGGCCGTGTTCCACTAGAGAAGTCAGAAAAACAGGTGTGTTGGACTTGAAGCAGTGCCGTTCAGACCGATCGGCAGGGGCGCCGTAAGGGGGGGGGAGTTAGGACAATTCTAAGGGCCCGACGATGGGAGGGGCCCCCCGAGGGAGAAATGTGATTTCTACTGAGGGGAACGCTAGAGCCCTGCATTTCAGCCCAGCCCCGACCGGGCTTCGATCGAGCCAATTTTCACGTCATAATTCAGATGCGGGTCGGGCCTCGGGCCTGTTTTAGGCTGCTCCTTATTTTTATATTTTAGACATCCATCAATTAGTGATGAAAAAAATGTTATACGCTGGGGGAAACGACACCAGACCGTGCTGCCGCACTGTCAAGAGTGGCTCAACAGTGTCCAGAGTGTCCAAGAGTGTCCAGCAGCAGCAGAGAGCCGTCAGCGCAGCTGAAGAGTTCTGCTTCAAATACACGCAATAAAGCCGTAAAGCCCCAGCAAAAGTAATTACCATGAATGTGTCAGGGGGAAATAGTAAGGAGATATTTGAATTATTTACTAATGAACTAGTGTTTTCTGTGTGTCGCAAAGATGAAGAATCAGATGATGATCCTGACTCATCCCCTCATTAGATGCGCCTTTAGAGAGAAGTGCATCTTCACGGATTATAATGAGAGAGTTTTTGTTTTCGATTTGATTTATTTCGTTAAGTAGTAATTTAAAGCTTTCTATAGATATATTTAACATGTCTGTGAGTCATGTATTCGCTGACTTTCGGTTCATTTTTGTGAAGTGCTCCTGTTCAAGGCACATCATTGTTGTCTTTATTTTATAAAATTATTTTATATATTCAGGGCTCTAGACTGCGACCCATTTTTTGAGAGTGTGCGAGTAAAGATTTGACGTGGTCGCACTTGTGCTAGTGCATGGTCTGCCTGCTCCAAAGCGTCTGCAAAGCAGCAGCACATTGTAGCAGGAGAAAGATTTCACTGATCAGGTGCAAGCGCTTCAGTAGAGCCTGGTTTCAGAGGCAGTGCAGAAGCGGCGCGTATGCAGAGCAGCGCGCGCCCTTTGTGCTTTCACTCGGTGCGTCAGCACGAGCGCGAAGGTGCGCGCAGCAGACGGAGCACAATGGAGGATTTGGTTTTCAAACTAAAGTAAAAGACCGCTTCTTAAACCAGAGAAGGTGAACATGTTGGTATTCTTGTAGAGAAAACATGCAAGTCCTGTCAGCGACAGACAGTTTAGTTTTACTTTTTGTTTTCGTTTTGAAAAGCTTGTTATCTTTACCTCACGTTATGGTATGGAGGCTTTCCTTATTTTCTTAATATTATTCTTAATATTATTATTATTTTTCAGTGTTTGCTAAACATTCTGTTATGTATTAGTCAGTATAATACAGCATGTGATGTGTCCTATGCCTCGTCTTATTTGTTTTTGTTAATAAATGTTATGTAAGCTAGTTTGTCATTGTAACCTACTGTTTTATTGTTGTTGTGCTTTTTAATTAAGAATACCAATGAATCCATCTTTTGTTTCAGTCTTAAAAAGTGAAAAGTGTATAGATATAAGCAAAACAGACAATTATCCTTTCTTGTAAAGCATGACACCAAGATCGTGAAAGTGAAGGGGGATATCCTTCATATCCCTTGAAAAAAAGTTCAAATTTTATTAATTTTTGCCCTTATTTTCTGGGGAGAAACTGAGATTCAGTTTTAAATAAATAAAATAGTTAGATCACTTTTGAATTTGATTTACAATTATTATTTTTTTTATATTTCCAATCCTGTAATATGAATCATAACTTCATCCTGGATTAAAACAATGTCACAAATGCTTTGCAGTTGGTATTATGAATTGTGAGCACTTCAACCTTACATTTAGAGAGAAACTAGAAGCTTTTGAAAAAAGCTTTGGGAATCTGCTATCCGTTCTTTGAATTAATCCGTATTTTATTATTACTTGTATATATACAACGACAACAACAAACACGTGTAACAAATTTTACAATTACAAAAAAATGTTTTTGATAAAAACTGAATATATTGTCATGAAATAAATATAAATAATATTGAAATAAATAGAAACTTTGTATATAAATTATGTTCTTTAAATTGTAGTGCTAGTTTTAAGCTTGTTTTAGTTATCTCTGTTTGAGAAGCACACAGAAGATTTAGTTTTGATTTGTTTTTCTTTGTTAATTATTCTCATCTTAATCATGACAGAAACATGGCGTTTATTAAAGAAGAGACTCAAGACTTCAGGATTGAAGAAGTTTTCAGTCTCAAACAAGAAGATTTCGAGGAACAAACAGGTTGGTTTTCATTCTCAATGCATTTGATTCTCATTAAAATGTTGGTAAGAGTTATGATTGGATTGATATGAAAGTCTAGTAGTGTGTGATCCTCAGTCAGATTCCCTGAACACATCCACAGATCATATTCCTTAATTAGAAAATCATTGTAATGCAACCAAAGATAAGTTATGAGGAACGTATTTGATTACTTTATCAAATCTTTAATAGCATGGGCCGGTATGAGATTCTCACGGTATGATAACCTTAGATAAAAATATCATGGTATTGCGATTAATGGTCTAACATATGTTATTTTTAAATGTCTGGGTAAAAAACTACTTTTTTCCCATTTGAACACAAAACATTTTATTTTTAAGAAACAGAGAATATTTTGGAAACATGTCAAGCTAAATAATTAAAATAGATAATTGAATTCTTCTTAATTAAATTAAGTGCAGTCACTTAAACCTGCAGCTCAATAATCAAAACCATAATCAAAATATAATTTCTGTAAATAAATAAATAAAAATAAAGCAGCAGTCATTAAACCTGCAGCTCAATAAGGTTTTTGGAGACAGGCTCACTTTCTACACCAGGGTTCCCGCGGGTCCTTAAAAAGTCTTAAAATTAATTTTTCAAATTTAAGGTCATAAAAAGTCTTAAATTGTCTTAATTATGATTTCAAGAGGTCTTAAATTTGGGTACAGACCAGAATCGCGATGCAGCTTAATGTGACGATTAAACTTCAAAAAGCTATAAATAAATATGAGCGCTGCACATTTCAAAGTCCAGTGCTGTAGAGGGCTTCACGGGTCCAAAAATTTGTACCCGAACCTGAAGAGACCCGTAAATATGGCGCACGGAACCGACCCGGACCCGTATTTTATTTGAAAATGGGACCCGAACCCGTGCAGACCCGAGAAATGCCTTAAATGTACTACCCGGATCCGATGCGGACCCGACCATTATTCGAAAGTTGGACCCGAACCCGGCTGGGAAGACACAGACCCGACTGTACCCGTCCCGATCGGCACATATTGCACAGCAAATGCTATTAAGTCAATAAACATGTTGCGGAAAAAACAACAACCTTTTTTCCTTACTGTTAGTAGCCCTCTCCCTGACTGCGATGCATACAATCCTCCTTGCCAATACATTTCCATCCATGTTAGGCTGTTCCTCTCTCTTGCTGACTGAAACAGCCTTCTTAATCCACTCATTATTCCAGCTTCAAAAGTACACGGTCACGGATGACTAATGCAACTTCGCAGTTTTTTTTTTCATCTCGAGTCAACTTCGACTGTTACGTTTACCCTTTTGAACTACAATAACGATACTTTTTGTTGGTTGTAATAAAGACTCGATTTGCGTAGCAAAAAACGCACATAATTAGAAGTTCGTTACACTTTACTGCGTGCGTGTACAATAACAGGTGCGTCTATTCAGTTTTGTTTCAGCTTTTTTTTCCACATCACTCATGAAGGAATCCATGATCAGCATCCGCTTGCAGTACTACTCCGCCCGCGCTCTGTTTCTGGCGGCTGAGGTAACGCGTGTTTCTTCCACCTTATTTCCCGCTCACACTTTTCTCATCCTAATTTTACAAACTGCAAGTTACACACACGCATGTTGACTGACACTGATCTATGGCGGGTGCGGTGTTCTCCGATCGACTCGGGTATTACACACAATGTTAAAAAGACCCGGGACCCGAAGTAATAGATTGGGACCCGACCCGGACCCGGCTGACCATTTAAAATATAGACCCGGACCCGTACGGGTCCCGGGTCGGGTCCCGGGTCTCGGGTCCTCCGTGAAGAACTCTACAGTGCTGCTCTGCTTTGTGTTCTGCTGTTACCGCGGAAACAGTTCGAAAGCGCCTCCTGCTGGCAGAGGATGAATCTGCATGTTCAATAAGGCTGTTGTTGTGAGTAGCGTATTCATGCAATACTGGAGGCCGTAGTTTCAGAACCGGATTTCTAGGACCCTATAGTTTTTTGTTTTTTTTATATATAAATATATATATATATATATATATATATATATATATAAATATATATATATATATATATATATATATATATATATATATATATATTTTATTGTATGTATATATTATGTTAGGTCTTCCAGTCAGTTCTATCAAACCTTTAGTCAAAGTCAAAGTCAGCTTTATTGTCAATTCTGCCACATGTACCGTACATACATACAGAGAATTGAAATTGCGTTACTCTCTTACTCCCTGGTGCATACAGATAACACTAAACACTAACCAGAGGTGGAAAGTAACGAATTACATTTACTCGCGTTACTGTAATTGAGTAGCTTTTTTGTGTACTTCTACTTTTTAAAGTAATTTTTAAAATCTGTAATTTTACTTTTACTTAAGTATATTTTGTTTGAAGTATTGTACTTCGCTACATTTTAAAACACATGAATTACTGAGTAAAAAAAATAATCGCTCCCTTGAAACTACTGCAGTAAATAATGGACAGGATAACAAACTGGCGCTAAAATCACAAGAAAGATGCAGACGGACAAGACAGGCATTAGTGGTGCAGAAGCAGCTGAAAATGAAACCCCGTCGTGTTCTGCTGAAGCTGAACTCGAAGGAAATGAAGTGAACCTCTGGCCATATTTAATCTCTATTATGCAGTGTACGCTGTGTTTGCCTAGAGAGACCAAACTAGCAGCTTATAAAATCTCGACATCAACCCTTTGCAAGCATGTAGAGGTAAGTTAAATACTTGCATCATTGCATTGGTGGTTAAAATGAAGCTTTGGCAGTTTAGCAAAAGGTTTTGCACAAATTAGCCTAAAAGACAGTGGTGCAGGGTGTGCGATATCGTTTGCGATAATATAACCATGTGCGATTTTACATTATCAGTATTTAGCCAAAAACCAAACAAAACACTCCTACAGAGTGCCATGAAGTCTAGTAGATTAGATTCAGTCTGTTAAAATGCATTTAGAATAATCACAAAATTGAAGATATAAGGGCAGAAAATGTATATTTATATCATTTCATATAGTAAATCAATATCACACGTGCCGTTTTTCTCAAAAAATCAGCATGATTACATATAGATTATTTTTTTTTATTTTTTTACAACAGTTCAATAAGTTCAACCAATTAAGGTTGCAGTTTTCAAAGCGGGTCCCGCCTTCTCTTTGAGTAACGAACACATACTTCAGGTGCTGCGAACGATGCGATGCAAATGGTTAAATAGGCACGCAAAGAAGTATAGCTACTAATGCAGGTGTGTGAGTTGTTGCCATCTATTTTGTAGTGATTGCAATGTATTCTAAATATAAACTTGTTCTGTTGATCAGCGTCTGGAAAGATCATTCACTGGTTTATTACGAGTTGCCGTTGACGCGCGCAGACGCGGCGCTTTGAATTTGCGCGTTCAGTGAATGACATCGCGTCGGGAGCTGGCTAGCAAAATGACTACAAAAGTAAAAGCAGAGAAGTTTGTATTCAAAGTTAAAAAGCAAACACACTAGAACATTTTTTTAATGATTCAAATAAAGGATCTCAGGTGTATCTTCTAAATTCGGCTGATGATTAGGATTACTGCTCTAACATAACACTTATGGCCTAATTTCAGTTTCAACTAACTACATTTTTTTCTGCTAGCGATCGTGTCTTTCTGTTCCACTTGATTTATGTAAGTATATGTCATATTTAAGGTAACAATGCAATACATAATATATTATTGATATTAATAATATGATAATATCTGTAGTCAATACTGATTAAATGGGATGGGAAATCCTGCCCATACCCAGCTAGGAAAAAATTATAAAAGCACTTACTGAAGTGATATTCTGGAACTGTGATTAAATTAAATAAAACAGCAAAACAACAACAACAACATCTTCATCAAACAAGAAAGAGATTACATTAGATAAAGTGTGATGAATATGTACATACAGTACCGGTCAATTATTATTTTTTAATGTTTTTGAAAGAAATGTCTTATGGTCATCAAGCTTGCATTTATTTGATCAGAAATACAGAAAAAAACAGTAATATTCAGCAAGGATGTGTTAAATAGATAAAAAGTGATAGTAAAGACTGATATTGTTATAAAAGATTTATATTTTTATTTTTAAACATCTTTTTAATAATCAAAAAATTCTGAAAAAAGTACATTAAGCACTGTTTCTTGATAATAAATCAGCATATTAGAATGATTTATGTAGGATCATGTGACACTGAAGACTGGAGTAATGGCTGATGAAAATTCAGTTTTGCATCACAGAAATATATTTTAAAGTAAAATAGCATTATTTTAAATTTTAATAATATTTCACAATATTATTGTTTTTTTCTGTATTTTTGATCAAATAGGCTAAATCCAGGCTTGGTGAGCATAAGAGACTTCTTTTAAAAACATTTACAATATGTTTCCAATGTTTTGTACTGTATAAGTAAAAATATTCCAAATTAAATGTTGTATAAATAAAAAGGTTAGGAATAATATTTATTTCAAGTGCGTTTTATTGGGGGTGGGGGGCCTCCAACATGAATTTTGCCTAAGGCCTCCTAATGTCTAGAACCGGCCCTGCCTGAATGAATCAACTGTTTAAATGATTCGGTTCAGTCGCAATGACTCAGTTATAACAGTGACTTGGTGACACATACTGGCAGTTTTAATTTCACATTTAAAGTATCTTTTGATTTTTTTTTTTTATAATTTCAAATGAGTATTCAACATTTTATGTCTTATATATCAAAACATTATTTCTGCATTTGTAACTGCAGGTTAAATGCATTCATGTCCTGCATTAAACAGTGTGTAAATACAACTAAATGCCACTTCAGATGAAGCTTATGTTTCAAAGTTCAAAGATGAATCTTGTTGATATTGATTTAATTTGCCTGGTAACAGCCCAAATGTCTTATTATTCTAAATAACTGATTCCTTTAATTAAAAACAACTAGTTTGAGATTTATAGGCCTATCCCAGGGGTGTCAAACTCAGTTCCTGCTGCAGAGTTTAGTTCCAACCCTGCTCCACCACGCATACCATGTAGTTTTCAAATAAGCCTAAATGATTAGATTAGCTGGATCAGATGTGTTTAATTAGGGTTATATCTGAACTTGCAGGGCTGTGGCCCTCCAGGAACCGAGTTTGACATCCTTGGCCTATCCCATTTTGCCTCCCTCCCACTGTTAAAATGTAACTAAGTAATTTTTTACTCTTGAGTAAATTTTAAATGAGCTACTTTTTACTTTTACTTGAGTAGATTTTTAGACTGGTACTTTTACTTGTACTTAAGTAAAATGTAATTAATGTAATGGTACTTTTACTTGAGTAAAATATTTTCGTACTCTTTCCACCTCTGAGTATAGCATATTATACTGATTTTCATACAGTAATCTATTGCAAATACAGGTTCATATGTTAATGATCCTTCATGATTTTCACTTTCATGAAATCATACGCTAAAGATAATGTTTTACTGTATTCAGATTCTGCAAAGCTCCTGTTATCTTAAGTGAAACAGTAGGTAACCACTGAAAGTGATGTGGTTGTTCTGGTCATCATATATCCAGCTTCCAGGCCCAAGTCTCACATAGACGACATCTCCAACCTCCAGGATCAACACGACTCCTTTTGAGGAGTTTATAGCGTACTGAGCCTGATGAGCATGTGCTACAACCACCTTCTCTCCATTCTTCACAATCCAGACAGTTGATGCAGTTGAGGGATTACCATGACCATAGACAGAGAAGGTGAACATGTACACTCCTTTCCGTGGGGCTGTGAAAATACCTAAAGCAAATAACAAGAGATAAAGAAGATAATCAGCTGTGCACAGCGTAATAGTTTTGAAACATGGCAGATCATTTGACTATCTTATTCACATTTCACAACTGCAGAGAGGTTTGAATGGAGCAGGATTCTCGTTACTATAACTGAGTTTTGTCATTGATAATTACCTGTAATTGGGTTGTAGGCGTTCCCTATGTTTGTGAAGACTTTCCTGTAGGTTAGAGTGATTTCAGTGGTGAAAGGGCCAGTATATCCACTGCCAGATTCCATCAGTGCAGCTGAAAATGCTATCTCTCTGTCTGTGATTGAAAACATAAGCAATACTGTGATATATTACTGTTTTACACTGAGGATGTGAACACTGAATTTAATATCATTCAAATACACAGTTTTACCTCTATTTTCCTTTCTCAGCTCCTCCACTTGACTCTCAGTAAGGTTTGACATTTCTGTGAAGGAATAAGGATTGTGTTAAATGATGTTTAAAATCCTTATTATAAGAGATAATACGATTTACACAGTGACTACTCAATTTTACACTAACATTTAAACTATGCAGTGTATTGAACTGGTGTATTCCTCTGAGAGAAACTGATAAAAGAGTGAATGTTCTGTAAGATACCATCAGTTTTCTTGTTCAGGTCTTCCAGGATGAACGTCTGTTGTTCAACAGTTTTCTCTGCATCCCTCAGTCGCGTCTCTAAGGCTTATTTTAGCAGAGAGATACAGTATGCAGTGTATTACAATTGTTTTACTCTGAGGATCACTGATAAAAGAGTGAATGTTTTAATGAAGTACCATAATTTTTCTTGTTCAGGTCTTCCAGGATTACCATCTGTTGTTCTGTAGTTTTCTCTAAAACTCTGATGTTGGCTTTCTGCTCTGTAACGGTGGCGGTCAGTTCTCTCAGTGCTGCGTGGATGTCAGTGAAGCACAGATGGCAGTATTGGCTGTCAGTCAAAGCTTCATCTCTCAGAGGGTCTGTCTGAGGTGGATTCTGTCTTCTGTCCTCATTGCTGAGCTGTTGACTGATCTCATTCTCAGCGAGTCCTCCATCTACCTGCTGCTGTACCACAAACGCAAAGGTTTCCAGCAGCAGCAGTGTACATAACAAACCCTTCATTCTTCACTGATGTTTGTGTCCAGCTCTTGCTCTGTCATCTCCACAGACCCTCGTGCTCTTTTTATAGTGTCCTGATTTACTGTCCTATGTACTTGATTTATAGTGCTTCAGATAAAAAAGTTAATTGTTAATAATATTTAAAGGGATGTTCTGGGTTCAGTAGTTGTTTAACTCTATTCACAAAGTTTGGCACACTGTTGAGCACAACAGAAAATAACTCATCTTTTTTAAATTGATATAGATTGTCACACCACTTTTGAGTATCCATGTGCATCTGGATGTACATTTACAAAGACAAAATCAGCAAGCAATGTTTACATATATAATGTTGAAGCCTTGTGGCAATACTACTGAAATAGAGCATGTTTTAATGTTTACTGCTTTAACTAAAGAATGAGTTAACATTTATTTCTGTGGGGATTGATATCATGCCACAAATGTTGCTGATGGAGTTTTGTTATTTTTTATTATTATTATTTTGGAGTATACAAAGGATACTGCAATATCAATTTACAATTTTTTTTAAACATTACTAAGCGTGATCATGAACAGCCCTTTCCCTCACAAACCCACCCACCCCCAAGGAGGAGAATAAAACAAGGAAGTACAAAAAAAAAAATTGTCTATGCAACTAAATAATTATACCTTAAATTATAACGGGAAAAAAAAACCACCTTACAAATCAAAGATATTTGGTGTAGTCTTGATAAAATGAAGTAGAGGATCCCAGTTTTTGTCAAATTTGTCAGTGGAACCTCTTAATGTGAACTTAATTTATTCGATGTATAGAAAATACATAAAATCTTCTAACCGCGAGAAAGTGGGAGGAGGTTTAGAAGACTTCCAGTGCAATAAAATCTGTCTCCGAGCTATCAGTGAGGCAAAGGCTAAAACATTAGCATACTTTCTTGAAAGTTCATCCAAAACCGCCGGTACACCAAAAATAGCAATCAAAGGGCACGGTTCAAGGTAAATATTGAAAATGTTAGAAAAAGTATCAAAAAAGGAATACCAAAAATCTTCCAACTTTGGACAAGAAAAAAACATGTGGGTATGATCAGCAGGAGCCAGAGAACACCTATTACAAATAACATCCACTCCTGGAAATAGCTTACTTAATTTTACATTTGTGAGATGAATTCTATGGAGAACCTTA
Organism: Schizothorax lantsangensis; assembly: GCA_027422415.1. Lineage (NCBI taxonomy): Eukaryota > Metazoa > Chordata > Actinopteri > Cypriniformes > Cyprinidae > Schizothorax > Schizothorax lantsangensis. The sequence goes on from JAPDDO010000329.1 coordinate 60,289, forward strand.
AACTGAATCAGACTCAGTCTTGCACAAGAAGAAGAGGAATTAACCCTGTCAACAGCCAATTCCCACCATTCTTGCTCCTAACTACGTCCAAGTTCTATCTCCCATTGATGTTTAAACCGGGAGGAAAAAGGCAAAATATAAGGAATAATTAAATTATATAAAGTGGATATAGAGCCATTATTCTGAATTAAGCACTTCTCATATAAAGAAGGTTCAGACAAGTCTGGAAAAGAAGGACAAAGGGAATGAGCAAAATTACGAACTTGAAAAAAATGAAATAAGTTAGACTGTGGAATACTGAATTTCTCTGCAAGATCAGAAAAAGTTGCAAAAACTCCATCAATGAATTAATCAGAAAAATGTAAAAGGCCTCTGTTTTTCCATAGAACATAAGCAGAATCTAAGGTTGAAGGCAGGAATAGATGATTACTACAAATAGGGCCAAAAACAGAAGCAGCTGCAAGTTTAAAATGTTGTCTGAACTGCCTCCAAATCCTGAGAGAAGTACAAACAACTGGGTTAGTAGTGTACTTTGAGGGGCGAAGATGTAGAGCAAGACTGTGCTTCTAATCTACAACAATCTATATTGGGAGAGTTATACCAGCTCTGAATTTTACTGCCCAGTAATAAATCAAAAGGTTTGGTAGACCAAGACCCCCGTCTCTGGAGATATGCCTTGCTTAACCGAGGAGGCATGCCCTGCCATATTTAAGAAGAAATAGCCCCATCCAAAAGCTTGAAAAAGGACTTGGGTAAAAACACTGGGAGGGTCTGAAAAAGAAACAAAAACCTAGGTAAGATATTCATTTAAATTGACTGGATTCTACCAAAAAGAGTAAGAGGTAACTTATCCCAACATTGCAAATCAGATTTAACTTGAGTCAGTAAGTTAGAAAAATTATGTTGATATAACAGATCAAAGGAGTGTGAAATACGTATTCCCAAGTAACGAAAATTTGTGGAGGATAAATTAAATGGCAGCATCTCAGCTGGAATTTGTTCAGCTAAGTTATTTACTGGGAAACATTTGAAGGATCCAAAGGTGTTAAGCACATGCAAAATATCTGAGACTGAGCGAGCAGGGCTCGAGACTTGCTGATGGAGTTTGAATGTTATTTTCCCTACATGCAACAACATCCTATTTCAACAGCGCATGGATTAATAAACAATAAAAAAAAGAACTAAATAAATATAATACTTTCTTACTATTACTGTATAACTAAATTATACAATATACTGAAGATGACAGACTATATTTGTAGAGCACAAGAAATGCTATAAAACCTTATTCAAAACAAGTTATTTAACAAAAAACTTGCCAAGTTATATTCAGTGACATAAAATACTAATTATTAACCCGATTTACAACTTTTCACATTGTAGTGAACAGTGGTCGAGATGACAAAACTCCTTTCCGCACAACCTTTGCTCAGGAACTGCTTTGTTCTCCTTCAGGCTAATCACTTGATCAAAGACTGATCCAATCACCATGTGCTCTTTTGCTGATCACAGTCCTTCATTCTTAAGACCCAAGTGTGAATGATCACTGACTACCACAGACTGACCAAACCAGTTTTGCCTTGTGGTTTAAGACACAAAGGAAGGACAGGGCCCGTATTCATGAAAAATCTTAGTGCTAAGAGTTGCTCCTAGTAACAAAATACTAAGAAAATTCTTAGAAATGTGGGTGTTTCCTCTTAAAATTAAAGAAAAAAAAAGTAATTCATAACGAAATCTTAACCCTTAAAAGAGGTCTTAAGGTCCGAAATTGTTAGGAGTACGGACGATGACTTTTAAGAGGCTTAAGAGTTTCTTTAGCAGTGAAGAAAATGGACAAAACATGAAGAGGGAGCACACACTGCATGATAGTGAGTTAATAAGACGCTACACATTAGATCCTGCAGGGATAATTTTTGTGACCGATCTTATTAGAGACACGCTAACATCTCCGACACCGCGCAGAAATGGAAGTAATCACTACATTAACTACATTAACATACTAGGCAACTGAAAAAATGCAACTATGCAGCAGTGATGATTTGGGTCTGTCACTGCGTGTACAAATCGTCTTACAACAGAGTTCACGTGTGATTCATGAAACATTCATATGCCGCCAATACCATCGTACGAAAGATCACACATTGATAAATGTGGTGGCTGAAAACAATCGTCATTTGAGGATCACGCCCCTAAAAACACCCCGGTTTAGAGGCCTTTCCCTAAAGTTTACGACATGAGGAAATGAAACCCAGTCAAAAAGAGGAAGTAATCTCATGAAAGAGAAATTGATCTTACTCCAAAAATACCTGTTAACATTGTAATTGCAAAAATTTACATTAAAAGTCCACTGAAGTGCCTTGAAACGCACCATTATTCTACTGTATGTGTTGACGTCATTTTAACTGAAACAGGACAACAGGGCGGGACATATCAAGCAGCCCCACCCCCTTTTTAAATAGCCAGTAGCGTTCGTTTACATCACAGTTTGGGGTAGGCTGTTGGAATTAGTGTAATGTCAGTTTATGATTATCTAACTTGCATTAGATTCTATATAACTGATGTCAGTTAATAACAAATAATCTCTCAAATTATTTGTTGAATCTAGAATAAGGCTGAACTTATTACTTAGAGGAAACTTTAGTTTACATTTCAAGATAATGTCCATAGTAACATCCAACTCACTTGCATTTATCAATTTCATTGTACCCATTTAGTAGTTGTTAGTTACTCTTGTTAATGATATCTCACAAATCCTTCAGATTGGTCAAACAACAACTTCCTATAATTTCAATTTAATTTGTATTTATTCAACAATCCTCCATGATTGCTCTTTACTGTCAAGGTGAGGCTATATAACACTGATATCACTACAGCATGCTAGAATGCACTAGATTCTGATAAAGTGATTTACACACTTCAGATAACATTTACATTGACTTGTTTTACAATACCGTAATGATTAATGATGAGCTGTGATTAATCCTATGTTAATTATTACTTGCTCATAGGTTCTGTTTGTCACGTTGTTACGGTTGGTGCTAGGAAAAGCACACAACGAAGTTAACTGATAATGACTAACAAGCAAATTAACTAACGAGCTAAACCAAACAGGAACAAAACCATATACAGAAAAACAGGAACAGGCAAAAGTAACAGAAAAGGACAAAACTAAAGTTCATACTCCTAACACACGTATTGCTGTAGTAAAGCACATGACGAAGGAGATGGAGAAAAACAGTATTTATTATAAATCCACAGACTCAGGAGATCACAGGAGAATAACAACATAGCATAGCATAGATGAGACTGGACAATGAAGTGAGGAAACACAGGGCTAAAATAGACCGGGGATGATTGACTGAAACAGAACAGATGTTGCAGGACTAATTAACAAATGAGGAAACTAACTAGAGAATACAGGAAAACAGGAACAGAGCAAACAGTGTGACGACATAACAGAATAAACACACATTCAGGGTTGGGAGGGTTACTTTTAAAATGTATTCCGTTACAGTTACAAATTACTTCATCAAAAAAGTATTCAGTAACGTAATCAAAGTACCACAATATGAAAGTAATCTAATCTGATTACTTTTGGATTCATTTTAGTTACAAATGTCAATAAAGTCAAAAAAGCAATATCTAAGTAGCCTACTTTTATTTAACTGTGACTTTAAAATTTAAACTAATAAAAACTGTAGTAAAAACTATTTGAAACTATTAAAAATTGTGTCTTGTTTCACAATCTAGAGCAGGGGTAGGCAACGTCGGTCCTGGAGTGCCGCTGTCCTGTAGAGTTTAGCTCCAACCCTGATCAAACACACCTGAACAAGCTAATCAAGGTCTTCAGAATTACTAGGGCTACAGGCAGGTGAGGTTTTTTTCAGGGTTGAAGCTAAACTCTGCAGGACATCAGCACTCCAGGACCGACGTTGCCTACCCCTGATCTAGATATTACAGCCCGTAGCTGATACATATATTTATATAAAAGGCTATGCAGACATCTATTAGTTTAGTTTTACAGTTTTATTTTTATTATTATTTCTTTTACATGTAGCCTACTAGTAAAAATAAAAAAAGTTTATACACAGCATTAAAAATTTTCACCATATACATATTAGTCTATTTTAGAATAAGCCTACATGTCGAAATGTATGTGAAATGCTATGATCTTTCTCTATTTCGTTGATTGATTCGGGGTGTGGGGACTCTCGTGTTAATTTCTACATTTTCCAGCTCATTTTCCACTAGAAAACTTACACACAACTGCAGTCATGCACACCATGGAATTTTAAATCACTAACAAACACAACATTTTTGCTAACATGATGATTTCCATGCTAGTCATACCTGCAAATGTTCAAGTTGGTTGTGTAGCCTTTGTTAAAGCAAGAGTCTTCATGCATAGCTTACGCTGTACAACTATGTTATTTCCTTTATCCCTTTTGAAGACAAAATAACTGTGACATTTCCAGACATGAAAACGTTTTTCCCAGCAGGAAGCATCGTAATTAACTGTAGTGGCGTCTCATCCCACGTTTGAGGAGAATAATTGTAGACGGGTGATATTTGCGCACGCACCAGCAGGTGGTTCACGTGCGTCAACAGAATCAGGAACTACTGTATGATGAAGCAGCACTAAATATAGAGTTATTATGTAAAAAAAACTCATTTATTTCATTTTAAATGAAACAAATGTAATCCTGATAGTATTCCCACTTTTTACAAAATGTAACTGTAATCTGAATACTTTGTTTTTTGATGTAACTGTAACTGATTACAGTTACTAGATTTTTGTATCCTGTATTCTGTTACTCCCCAAGCCTGCACACATTACACTGTCAGAGAGTGCAAGCACTATTAATGTTCGAATCTTGAAGGAACTGTCTTTTGAGCCAGTTCTCAGGAAGTAACTGGTCAGGCCGGTTTACAAAATCAAACTTTAGTTTTGGGTTGATGACGCAGGACGCACAGCTGAAGTAGCATGGTCGACTCAAAAAGAACCGAATGAACGAGGTTCAATCGACTGTCGAGGATTACTGAGGATTTTGTTGAGTGAGTGGACAATACTGTGCAAGCCTGTGAGGCACGTACTGGAAATATGACTGTTATTAAATAACATTTTATTAAAACCTGCAAGGTTTTTATTAAAACCTTGAGAGACTTGTTATGAACCACATTAGCTCATCCATCCCTGTTACTTTGGACCCTCTTCAGTTTGCCTATCGCCCTAATAGATCTACTGATGATGCCATCATTCACATACTCCACTCCTCCCTCACACACATTGACAGCAGCAATGGGAACTTTGTAAGGCTGCTATTCATTGACTATAGCTCAGCCTTCAACACCATAGTCCCCATCAAGCTGACTTCCAAACTCTCAGACCTCGGCCTAAACACTTCACTCTGTGACTGGATTCAAGATTTCCTCACCGGCAGACCACAAGTGGTGAAAGTCGGCCAGTTCACCTCAAACTCCATCACCCTGAACGTAGGAGCCCCGCAGGGTTGTGTCCTGAGTCCCCTGCTCTACTCTCTGTACACACATGACTGCGTGTCCTCTCACAGCTCCACTTCTATTATCAAATTTGCTGATGATACTGTGGTTCTGGGCCTCATTTCCAACAATGATGAGACCGCATACTTGGACGAGGTAGAGAGACTCACATCATGGTGCCAGGACAACTGTCTCTCTCTGAATGTAAGCAAAACCAAAGAGCTGATTGTGGACTTCAGAAAGAGACACCTGCAGCCCTACACTCCTCTTAAAATCAGTGGGACCCCTGTGGAGAGGGTGAGCAGCTTCAAGTACCTCGGTGTAAACATCTCAGAGGACCTGACTTGGACTGCACACATTCAAACACAGGTCAAGAAAGCCAGGCAAAGACTGTACCATCTGCGACAGCTGAGGAAATTCAGGGTCTCACCAGCAATCCTGAAAACTTTCTATTCAGGGGCCATAGAAAGCATATTGACTCAGTGTATCTCAGTGTGGTATGGAAACAGCTCCAGTCAAGACTGCAAGGCCTTGCAGAGAGTTGTGCGCTTAGCTGAGAGCATCTCAGGGTCTGCTCTCCCCTCTCTGCAGGACATTTACCTCAAACGGTGCAGAAGCAGAGCTGTCAAAATCATCAAAGACTCAAATCACCCTGGTAACTGTCTCTTCACTCTGCTGCCATCTGGTAAGCGCTTCCGCAGCCTGATGGCAAAAACTGAGAGACTCAGGAGGAGTTTCTTCCCCCAGGCCATCAGACTCCTAAACTCTAACTCAACCTCTTAACATCACCATGACTTCACTTATTAATCACTCACATCAGTAAGATATTCGCACTCATCATTATCTACCTCATACTGACAGTGACATTTGCACACATCACTTTCTGTTTTTGATGTCTTATTTTTTTATTTATTTTGTATTTATTTTTTTCTGAAAATTGCTGCTACATGCCAACTATGTACAACCTATTTGCACATTCCTCTCTTGTACAGTCATGCCTTAATATCTTAATATTTAAGACTACAGTATACTATCATGCACATTATTTTATATTCTATATTATATATTTTGTTCTCTATATCTTTCTCTTTTTTTATTCATTTAATTTTATGTATACTTCTTGTGTTGTTTTTTTATCTATAATATTGCACTGTCCATGGAGCGGACCTGACTCACATTTCACTGCTGGTTAATACTCTCTGTATAATCCTGTATGTGACAAATAAATCTTGAATTGAATTGAACAACCTTTCTGCCAAGAGATGTAAATACATTTTACTAAAGTTAATTGTGCTTGATGATGTCAGGAAGCAATGAATCAGCTTTTTGAACCGGTTCCATGAGCCAAATTGTCTGAAGAACTGCTTCGCGAAAACGAATCAGACTTTGCATCACTAGAAAGCAATTTTAAGGCCTTTCCACACTGAGCGCAAAAAAGCTAAACGAATTTCGATGTAGGGACTCTGTTCTCTATCCTGCAGAATCAACACATTCCAGAATCTCCTTTTTCAAAGGAAAACTAAAGATTCCTTTCCTTGCAGTCGAGAGATCGTAAAATTAATTAATGATCAACCTGGCGCCCAATTGTCTCACCAGTTCCCTCCCACTCTGCTTATCTCCTCAAGAGACACAGAAAGCAGTGACAAACTTAATCCAATCAGGAGAAGGAAAAAAAAAACTCTTGTTTGAAGAACATGTCAGCACAAATGGCTGATTGTCCCCTGCTGACCAAGCTTGCTCACATCCATGTAAGGAACCCCGGAAAAGGATGATTTACAGGAACAATCTCCAGGCCTGCAGACGCTAAGACAGTGATAACGTTAACTCCAGCAACAGATGGCCCGTGATACCCATGTCCATTTACGCATTAATTAATAATCTGATAAACACAAACGGACAGATTTACAGCTCCACATCTGAGCTCAGTAGACCTACACCGCATGATTTTCTTGATCTCTGGACTTTCCCCCTTTCCTCTCTACATACCGAGGAAAACATGCTCTTTTCATTGCAACAAAGAAACACAGAAGTCGCATGGACGATGTTCAACAGACAATCATTTAAAAAATCATCATAAGTAGTGAAAATATATCCACAAATAATGTGTTTTATGTCTTTTATATGCTTGATAGATTTTATGTAATACGGTGAATTTTAATCTATGCATTATACCCCTTTTAGTAGATACAGCTATTAATGTGTGTAAGACAAGTTTAGTGTTAAAAGAATGGTCACGATAAGTGCAGAACATGGTATTTATGTACAATACCCCTTTGCTGTCAAGCGACTGGGTCACCCAGTAACTCTCAAACACTCCGTTGAATCTTCATGACTCTGCAGAAATCTTCAAAGCCTAAAGCGGTGCTCTCAGAAGAACTTCAGCCTCACCATCCATAGATGAGGCAACCGACTTCCGAAGCTCCTGTGTAACCAAGAAACGCCCATTCAACACGAGGGTTTCTCCCAAAAGACATCATCCAAACAACAGATCGGCAACCAGTCAGGATCTGGGATTCCCTGAGACAAGCCATCGAGGAAACCTCACTCAGCTGTCACCAAAACCATACAAAATCTCCTTGCTAGCTGGAAAACTGGTGCAAAACCCTGTTAAGCAGTAAAGATAAGCCAAATCTCTGCTTTGTGATTTTCTCAGGTTGCGATCTAAAGAACTAGTGGCAAACACTAGATTTTGGCAACTCATGCAAACTCATTTCCTGAACTGTATTGTGTGTGTGTGTGAGTGTGTGTGTGTTTCCAATAGGTTTAGTTAATGTATTGTTAGAATAACAGTTAGCAAATAAACTTTTGTTTCATTTATAAAGAAGCATTGTCTTGTGTTGTGTATTTTAAAGCTAAACCTTGCTCATAGTAAACTAAAATACTAGTTTTGTATTATTATCCCTGGCCACGGAATAAAACAGAGTTGGTAAGATACACTAAATTCTACTAGACGCTGGACGAATAGTGGATAAAGTGTAAGCTATAAATTTTGAATGAATTTTAATCAAGTCGATCCAAATCTTTAAATTCGATTCACTAAGAATTTGAGCTAAATTCTTACAGCGATGACGCGCTGGAATAAAACTACAGCTTCCTATGGATGCTTCCACATAGACTGCGAACATTCGCGCACTGAAAATGCAAATGTTTTTTTTTTGTCCAGTCTGACGAACCTTTTCAGTTTCGCAAAGCAAAAACACAGACCGTCCAATAAGATTTGAGCATTACATCACATGGCCAGAGCAACTGCTTTTACACAAAAGGTCAACACGGTGGCGCTAAAAGCTCAGAAGACTGTATTGAGCACGAGCATACAAACACAGAAGCAGAGGACTTTTTCTGCAAGAGAGAAGAGTGAATGCTGAGTTCTTGTTATTGTTGGTATTTAAGAACAGACTATTCTCACAAGTTCTTTATACAGAATAACATTTCTATTAATTATGTGATCTGAAGAGCACCCTCTTTATGAGTCAGAGCTCGTTCACTCTAAATCAGGGGTAGGCAACGTCGGTCCTGGAGTGCTGATGTCCTGCAGAGTTTAGCTCCAGCCCTGAAAAAAACCTCACCTGCCTGTAGCCCTAGTAATTCTGAAGACCTTGATTAGCTTGTTCAGGTGTGTTTGATTAGGGTTGGAGCTAAACTCTACAGGACAGCGGCACTCCAGGACCGACGTTGCCTACCCCTGCTCTAGACCTGTCAATCATGTAATCATATCTCTTGCCCTTCTGTATATAAAAAATATAAATATTTTTCTACACATGAAATATGAAAACAAATAGACCTATAATTATGAAGATAGGTTATCTGTATATGTTTTTAAGCAGCTCATGGTATTTTTTTTTATAACAGTAGAATCAGAATCAGAATGAGCTTTATTGCCAGGTATGTTTACACATACAAGGAATTTGTACAGGTATTTTATTTGCAAATTGAAATGTAGACTAAGTATGTGTGTTAGATAAATAAGTGTATGAGTGTATAAATAGTGTGTGTTCCACAATTATTGTCAAGTGTTCATGAGATGGATTGCTTGGGGGAAGAAACTGTTCCTGTGTCTGGCCGTTCTGGTGCTCAGAGCTCTGTAGCGTCGACCAGACGGTAACAGTTCAAAGAGGGAGTGTGCTGGGTGTGAGGGGTCCAGAGTGATTTTACCAGCCCTTTTGCTCACTCTGGATCAGTACAGTTCTTGGAGAGTGGGGAGGGTTGTACCAATGATTCGCTCAGCAGTCCGGACTACCCTCCGTAGTCTTCTGAGGTCAGATTTGGTAGCTGAACTCATTCAGATCATCTGCCAGTTGTTGATTCTCCACAGTGCTGGGGGAAGGTGTCTTGTAGTTGGTGATCTCTTTCAGACCTTTCCACACTGATTCTGAGTCTCTGGAAGTGAACTGAATCCTTAGTTTTTCAGAATAATTCCTCTTTGCCACTCTGATCTCCTTTTCCATTGTGTATTTGGCCTGTTTATACAAGACTTTGTCCCCCTTCCTGTAAGCATCTTCTTTGGCCTGACGGAGCCGTCTGTGGTTTGCAGTGAACCACGTTTAGCAAATTTTCTTAAAAGGGAATTGTATATAAATAATTACAATTAATTATGATTAATTACTATTATTTACAACCCCAAATCAGAAAAAGTTGGGACAGTATGGAAAACGCAAATAAAAAAAGAAAGTAGTGATTTCTAAATTTACTTTGACTTGTATTTCATTGCAGACAATATGAACACAAAATATTTCATGTTTTGTCTGGTCAACTTCATGTCATTTGTAAATATACATCCTTTCCTGTCATTCAGACCTGCAACACATTCCAAAAAAAGTTGGGACAGGAGCAATTTAGGGCTAGTAATGAGGTAAATTGGTTAAATAATGATGTGATTTGAAACAGGTGATGTCAACAGGTGATTGTAATTATGATTTGGTACAAAAGCAGCATCCAAGAAAGGTCTAGTCCTTTAGGAGCAAAGATGGGCCGAGGATCGCCAGTTTGCCAACAAATACGTGAGAAAATTATTGAAATGTTTAAAAACAATGTTCCTCAAAGAAAGATTGGAAGAGATTTGGATATTTCACCTTCAACAGTGCATAACATAATTAAAAGATTCAAGGAATCTGGAGGAATTTCAGTGCGTGAAGGACAAGGGCGCAAGCCTAAGCTGAACAACCGTGATCTCCGATCCCTCAGGCGGCACTGCATCAAGAATCGTCATTCATCTATAAGCGATATCACCACATGGGCTCAGGACTACTTTGGCAAACCTTTGTCAAGTACCACAATACGTAGTTACATCCACAAATGCCAGTTAAAACTGTACTGTGTCAAAAGGAAGCCCTATGTTAACAGTGTCCAGAAGCGCCGTCGACTTCTCTGGGCTCGGAGGCATCTGGGATGGACCATCACACAGTGGAAACGTGTACTGTGATCAGATGAATCAGTATTTCAGGTATTTTTTGGGAGGGAATGGACGCCGTGTGCTCCGGACCAAAGAAGAAAAGGATCATCCAGACTGTTACCAGCAACAAGTCCAAAAGCCAGGGTCTGTCATGGTATGGGGTTGTGTCAGTGCCCTTGGCAAAGGTAACTTGCACTTCTGTGATGGCACCATTAATGCTGAAAAGTACATAGAGATTTTGGAGCACAATATGCTGCCTTCAAGAAGACATCTTTTCCAGGGACGTCCATGCATATTTCAACAAGACAACGCAAAACCACATTCTGCACACATTACAAAGTCCTGGCTGCGGAGGAAAAGGGTACGGGTACTTGACTGGCCTGCCTGCAGTCCTGACCTGTCTCCAATAGAGAATGTGTGGTGCATTTTGAAGCGCAAAATGCGACAACGAAGACCCCGTACTGTTGCCCACCTTAAGACTTGTTTGCAGGAAGAATGGGACAAAATTACACCTGAAACACTTCATCACTTGGTGTCTTCAGTCCCTAAACGTCTTTTAAGTGTTGTGAAAAGGAATGGCAACATTACAAAGTGGTAAATGCTTTACTGTCCCAACTTTTTTTGGAATGTGTTGCAGGTCTGAATGACAGGAAAGGAGCTATATTTACAAATGACATGAAGTTGACCAGACAAAACATGAAATATTTTGTGTTCATATTGTCTGAACTAGTCAGGGACTGGGACTGTTCCTAGTCCCAGACTAAAATGTAAGTCTGAGCTGTTTCAAATGAAAGAAACTTGTACTGACTGGTCTTAAAAAATATGTCAGTGCCTTTGTTTTGACTCAAGATGCACACCAGTAATGTTTTCTCTAAGGCACATTTATAAAAATTACTTAAATGTCCTAATTGAACTATGGCCTAATCCTGGCTTAGTCTGTGAAACCAGGCCTAGAGCATGTAGTAAGGATCAAAAATCGTAAAGGGACATTAAATTGCAAGGCAGAATCAGAAACTCATGTAATTTGTGCACAATAGTTTTATTAACTAAACACCAACGCAAACTAGTCTAACTAACAAACAAACAAACATACAAACAAACAAACATGGTGAAAGGGCAAAGTGGATGAATGAAGCCATTAGAGAAACCAGAGAATGCAGTTATGGAAAGACCACCTGATTAAAACCATCAGCACCATTTATAACGGGGTCTATAACTTATACTAAACCTCTGTTTCGTTTAGTTAAATGTACAATACTTGCATTGCCTTGTACATCCGTATGCAGTCTCGAATTAAAGTTCTGATGGTTTGAAGGTTTGGTGGTGTTGGAGTTATCCAAGTTCTTCCGGGTTTGAAGGGCGATGAACTCCAAAATATGTTATCCTGGCTCGGTGGTAATTGGGAGTTTCTTCCCAGGTAGAAATGGAAAAAGAGCTAAGAAAGAGATCTGCTGAGATCCGAGGATCCTTGGTTGAATGGAAAGTCAAGGCCGCAAGGCCTAGCACAAAAACTTAAGGGTCCAGAAGAGTCCTAGCTTACATCCTCATCTTCTCAGAATCTAAAAGATCTGCAGACTACAAGGGCGTCACTGAAGTGAGAGCTTTATCTGCTATAGAGGTCAGACCTCTGGGGTGTCAAAGAGCCAATGGAGCCCTGAACTTTTGGAGGGAAAGCTTATGACTCTTTGTCTCTGAACATGGTAATTTGCATATGACCTGGATTGGAAGTTGATATACAAACTATTAAAGATTCTTAGAACACTTATATTTTGCATAGGTATCAACATATAATATACACTCTCAATTAGATCATCCGAAGACGAATTGATAGAGGCCAAACATGGTATAAGTGGGGTAATATTAGCTAGTGATCTATCATAAGCATGCATAAAACAGGATACAATACACAAAAACATATACAAGAACAGTAATAATATACACAATGACCTGAAGATATGTGTGTTCATTCAAAGAAAGGTTTTTCTATGAATTAATTAGGAGTCCATTTTTATGGCAAAATGCCTCTTTCCTAAGGGGAAATGAAGTGAGTGTTGCTCTGCCCGCATTCCTTTGAGCAATAAAACTAGTGTTATCAGATCAGTTGCCATGGAACCGGGGGCCTGGAGTCACTGACAGACATACTAACACCCAGTATGTGTATTGGGTGAGGGGTCTGTGACTATTTGTTAATCTAATAACTAATTGATTTGTTAAAGCAAATGCAAAATTGTGTGTCTGATTGGTCCAAATACTACACACGGTTTGTCGTTGTAGGTTAAATGAGTTCTGGTAGGAATGCACATATCTTCAAAGAAACTGATATAAGATCTTATGTCTCTGTGAGCTCGTCCAGATCGTTTGCAGCAGCTTCAAAAACACTCCAATCAGTGAGGTCAAAGCAAGCTTTTAAATCGTGCTCTGCTTCATTAGTCCATCTTTTAACAGTCCTTAATACAGGTTTAGCTGATTTCGGTTTCTGCCTGTAGGTCTGCAAGCAGAAACAGAAATATGCTTGTAAACAAAACATTTTATTCTAGCTTCATGCATTCTAAGTTAGAGCTGTAATCGGGCCTTAAAAGTTAGGCACATTTGAATAATGTCGGGCTGTAAACGGGTTTGGGTATTTAAAAAGCTGTCAATCAAAATGTACTTGTCAGGCTCGGGCCGAATTCTGTCGGGAAAAAGAAAAAGTTTGAATCTCGCCTTTGCTTTCATTTCGGACCGCCTCCAAAAAGACAATAAAAAAATAAACAAATGATTTAAAAGTTTAACATGCATTTATCAAAGTAAGAATTGAAAAGATAATACTTCTCTCTAACAAAACAGGATTCCCTTAAAAGGTAGGAACACTTAAAATCGCAAAAATACTATTTGAATATGAGCTCAGCGATTTGACCAAAAATCAAAACCTCGATTATGATTATTTTATGATTTCTTTTTTTTTTTTATTCATTTTATTATTTTTTTGCCCTCATGGTTCACTAAAAGGGTTGTAGTGTAAAAATACTCCACTATTAAATGTGTGGTATTTTTTTCTAATGAAAGAGTGCATTTCTTATCGTTGTGGTTTTAAAATAATAGAAGAAAAACTATTTATGGTTATTTGTTGAATATTTTGAACAACTGAAATCAAAGCTTGCTTGAAATGAAGACGTCTTTTGTCACATTTTCTACTCGCATTACTGTAATCCGCTTGCGCGCTGTGTTCATGCGCTTGCGCTGTTTTGTCCCACTTTTAACGCCATAAATATTGTCATGCAAAAAGAAGAAAATAACTTGTCTTGTTAAATGAAATTATTTTAATGCATTGTGAAAGTAGAAAATAATAACTTGAATCTCCAGTAAACAAATGTTTTAAATAATGAATGTATGCATATAGAACACTGCTGATTAAGAGAAAGAGCATGGCACCATCTCAGTGTTCTTGTCCTGTCACTCTGTGTATTTACTCTAGGTTCTTACTGACCGGTCACACATAACACATCTTTGTGTCTTAAAACCGCGAGACGTAGTGCTTAGGAATGATTTTAAAACAAAAGCGCAGCACAGAATGCCTACTCCATTGCGTTATGTCAACCTGCCTCTGTAAACAAAAGCTTGCCCCGCCTCCAGGGTCTTCTGATTGATCCACTGTTTTGGAACTGACATTGATGAACTAAAAGTTTCAATTCTTTTAACGAGCCACTCACATGCAAGACGCAGCAAAAGACGCAAGCGCAACGGTCATACACGTCAGAATAGTACTGTTTATTAAACACTGCATACTATAGTGCCATTGCTAACTATTGGCAGAACAAGCACTTGAGCTCTGCATTAAGGGCCTTTTTATGTTAATCCAGTCAATATTGATCAAGAACAATATACTGCGGCTTTAATTCAGCGTAAGCGGCGCAAAAAAAATAGATTCGGCGCCGAAACGATCCTGCTCCCGGTGTGTCATTTGTTAACATGCATGCTGAAAAAAAATATGCGCTGCTCATGCTTGCGGTGTGACACAGGCGTAACATTCATTAGACTATTAGGGGGTAGCCCTAGACGGGTGAAAGCAACTGCTGTAGGCAGAGTTTATTTTGCACATCAGCATGATATAAGAGCAAATTAGACAACTTATATTTATCCATTTCATATACAAAAATGTTACTCAATCCTAGCAGTGAACATGGACATTTAAATATTAAATGAGACACTTTAAATGCTGTTTTTAAATCAGAGCACTGAAATAGGAGTAGAAATTGGCCTTTAAGATAACATTTTAAAAAAAAATTAAATGAAGCAATTAATGAAGCTGAAATCCTTTCAAAACAGAAAGCTGAAGGAGGGCAGACAGTGTAGAAAAGTACAGGACAGTTCACAGGATAGTTCAGCTTTGAGAATGAAAACCAACCTGTTTGTTCTTCATGTTTGACTCTGAATGTTTCTTCAATCTTCATGTCTTCACTCTCCTCTTTAATAAACACCATCTTTGTTTGTTCCTCAGTATCTTCATGTTTGACTCTGAATGTTTCTTCAATCTTCATGTCTTCACTGTCCTCTTTAATAAACTCCATCTTTGTTTGTGTCTCAGTATCTTCATGTTTGACTCTGAATGTTTCTTCAATCTTCATGTCTTCACTCTCCTCTTTAATAAACTCCATCTTTGTTTGTTCCTCAGTATCTTCATATTTGACTCTGAATGTTTCTTCAATCTTCATGTCTTCATTCTCCTCTTTAATAAACACCATCTTTGTTTGTTCCTCGGTATTTCATGTCAAGTTCAAGTTAGGTTTATTTGTCACATACACAATCATACAGAGTACAATCAGCAGTGAAATGCAGGGATTTTTTGAAGAAAAATACAGCAAACAAGAGGAGAGAGAGGAGGAAAAAATAACCCCCAGACTATGCTCCTTGGGGAGTACAGTGTGAGAACAGGAAAAACACCTCAGCAAAAAGCACATAATACACCATAGACACACGACTTTGCAACAGGGGAGGGTAATCCAGCTCTGGCAAACAGCCATCCGGTCCAGCAGCTAACCCAGCAGCGCTAGTCACAGACCCGCTTGTCAGGCTGGCGGTTCAAAGCGACGGAGGCGTGGGATCGGGATTGGGGAAGTGATATGTGTGTGTATGTGTAATAGTTTGTAATCAGTATGTATGTATATGTGTGTATGTGTATTCAGCAGGTGTCTGAAGAATGGGGGAGGAACGCAGAGAGCGTCTCCCTGCGGTGCTCTTCTCAGGGTTGATTTTCCAACAGCGGCCTTGGCCAAGGCCAATGCTGGTAGAGGGGAGCCGGAAAAGATAAGATTGTGGTTGTTTAGACTTAGGGCGAGTAACCACATTCCAATTCCACGGCTACTCTTTTTGTCCGTTCTGGTCTCTGTCAATTTTCCTTTGCAAAGCCGTGAGCTTCTCCATGATAGAATCCATATTGCGGTTAATAGTCACAGTCTCAATGCTGACCGCTCTTCCCACTGCTTCAATCATGACGGGCAGCCTTGTGAGACTTTGAACAGCTGTTCCCGTTTTCTGAATTCTTCGATAACCCAGGGCAAAGCCTAATCCCATCAGCAGAAGACCTGTTATCATGGTTCCGAATAGGTAGATATCTTCAATGTCCTCCACGGAAAGAGCCGCTAAACACACAACACGCCACCTGTCCCACGCGTCCATCGTGTAGCCAGCGGTGAACGTTCCGTCAGGGCAGTTAGGTTCCCCAGAACCCGAGCTTCTCGTCGAGAAGATGGTGTCAATTGCGTTGAGAGACCAGTTGATCAAATCCATAATTTTTCCAGTTTTGGAGAGCAATGCAGAGAGAGTCTCTCAAGTATTACGCAAGACGATACAAGAGAGCAGGCAGGGAGGGAAAAAAGGGCAAGGACGGGGAGCGAGAAAAAATGCGACCGCCTCCGTGGTGCATGAGGATAAGACTCTGTTTGACTCTGAATGATTCTTCAATCTTCATTCTCCTCTTTAATAAACTCCATCTTTGTTTGTTCCTCAGTATCTTCATGTTTTATTCTGAAAGTGTTCATGTCTTCACTCTCCTCTTTAATAAACACCATCTTTATAACAGTGTCATGTGGATCTCAGTTAATCCAAGAGGAGTTTTTCCTGTGTGTTTGAACACTTTGTCCTGTTTAAGATCAGAATAATTAACAGAAAGAAAAGAAAAGTAAATCTCTGGGTGCATCTCAATCAGCTCCCTAGTTCAGTAGTCAGTACACTGGGAAGGGAGTCAGAGTGATAGTTAATGTTAAGTTACGGTGCTCTGCATTTGTTTGCATTCGTTCATCAATACTGTGCCAGCCTGGAGTTATATGGTATTCTGCCTTTGTTTTACTGTCCATTAAAGTCTACAGCATTTACATTTACATTTAGTCATTTGGCAGACGCTTTTATCCAAAGCGACTTACAATTGGGGAATACATAAAGCGATTCATCTTGAAGAGGCAATCAGACAGAGGAAGTGCTCGTAACACCAAGTCTCAGTCATTGTTCAAATAAGTACAAGCTAGCAAGGGAAGGAGAGAAAGATAAGGGGAAAGTTTTTTTTTTTTTTTTTAAGAACAAGTTTAGGATGAAGTCAAGTAGTGCCAAAAGAGATGAGTTTTCAGTTGTTGCTTGAAGATTGACAGGGATCCAGCATTCCGGATAGGGGTGGGAAGATCATTCCACCATCCAGGAACGGTGAACGAGAATGTTCTGGAGAGTGATTTTGAGCCTCTCTGTGATGGTACCACAAGGCGTCGCTCACTAGCAGATCTCAGACTTCTGGAGGGGATGTAGATTCGTAATAGTGAGTGGAAGTAGGAGGGTGCTGAGCCTGTGGTCGTTCTGTATGCAAGCATCAGTGTCTTGAACTTGATGCGAGCTGCCACTGGTGGCCAGTGCAAGGAGATGAAGAGAGGTGTAACATGGGCTCTTTTTGGCTCGTTGAAGACCAGTCGTGCCACTGCATTCTGAATCATTTGTAGAGGTTTGACTGTGTTTGATGGAAGTCCAGCCAGAAGAGCATTGCAGTAGTCCAGCCTAGAAACGACAAGGGCAAGGACAAGAAGTTGTGCAGCACGCTCTGTCAGAAAGGGCCTGATCTTTCTGATGTTGTGTAGTGCAAACCTGCAAGATCAAGCAGTCTTTGCAATGTGCTCTTTGAAGGTCAGCTGGTCATCAAAGATTACACCAAGATTTCTGACCGAAGTTGATGGGGTAATTATTGATGAGCCTAACTGAATCGTGAAGTCATGCTGTAGAGTCGGAGTGGCAGGGATGACCAGAAGCTCAGTCTTTGCCAGGTTGAGCTGTAGGTGATATTCTTTCATCCATGCCGAGATGTCCACCAGGCAGCCTGATGTAGTGTATGTGGAGAAGAGGAGGGGTCCAAGAACCGAACCCTGAGGAACCCCAGTGACCAGTTGATGTGCTTTGGATACCTCCCCTCCCCAGGCCACCCTGAAAAATTACATTTAAATTACGGTGTGACTTGTGTACTTTTATACATCCGTCTGCACTTCATTAGACAAACAAATTAGATAGATCGTGATCTAACAAACTGCTCCACATAAAAAAGCACTGTAAGCAATAACGACTAGATAACTTGGCAACAATAATTGCTCGTAAATAATCTTTAAAGTGTTTTTTTTATAATGCAGATTATTCACTCAGTGCCAGCTGTCAGTCTGTGGCTGCACACTTCTGTACGTGAGTGACAGCATATCACACATAAAATCAATAACTGTTCGCAATTAAATCCTTTTCCTTCCTTTTCTTGTAAATCGATATAATCCATTGCAATGAACGCCATCGGAGATGTTTAATTCACAATCATTTGGAGCATTATCCCTGCTGGCGTTCACATCAATCCACAAGTCGTTCTTATTTTAATTCAGTCCGATGTAAAAACAATAGGCTAAGTATGTCTCGCATCCTTTAATGTTAGCGAACATTGCAAATAAATTGGTTGCAAAACGGTATGCACTCACTTTTAACTTTTTGTCTGGTTGTTTTTCTAATGACATTACTAGATGTTATAGCCTAGCCAGTGATCACTAGATTTTATACAGATGTTACTATAATGAATCTGAAAATGCTGGTGATCAGCACCCTATATATAATGTGGAAGTTACTGTCTTTTGCCTTGGTGTGACATCTCACTTTTTGCAGACAGTTCAAAAGCAGAGTACAATATCAGTATAGCGGTAAAAATCAAGTTTGAGATTATTTTCATTAAAACATCTAATTGCCAGATTTCCAGTGTCCTAACTATAATACATTTTTTGTACAAATAAAAATATTTAAAGCCAGTTTTCTAAGTTTCACACTGTCGAGCGAGTTTCACACTCTGGAGCACAGCGGCAATCCACCTGTCACTCAAGTGGCCACGCCCTTAATTATGCAGAATTTTAAGGCTTAATATAATTTAAACAGATGACTTATAAAACAATTCACCCCCCTCACAATTGTCACCAAGGGCAAAATTAGTTATATAGACCAAAATAATTTTTTGTACCAGGCTGTAAACATATTTTTTCTGCTGTAAAGTTTTAACATGGGAGGTCCAGTCCATGAATTGCAGTTTTAGTCACTTCCGTGTTGGTTTCAAGAGAGGGAGCGGGAGGTTGCCGCTTGGTTGAGTTTCCTTTTATAAATATTTTGTTGTAGTAATATTTTAAAATTCAACAAGTAGGGTTAGGGAGTTTGATGTTCGTGGATATTACCAAAATACCCATTGATTGCAGGTTTTGTTTGCAGCTTAGTGGGAGATGCATTTTCTTGATTCTCTTCCCCCTGATGGTTTTGGAGATGAGACTAACCGGTCGGTACACACCGAGCCGACTTCAAAGAACTTGTGGTGACGAAAGCCTACGGAGTTGTTACCTTGCATCGGCAGCGTCGGACAAAAAAGCTGCGCTCAAACTAGTCTCAGCCTCAGACATCGTCACGCCCACGGAACGTTGGCTAAACGTCTGATGCATATGGCACATTTTCTGAAAACACTTCAGGAGTGTCGAAGTCGTCATCTGACTGGTTGAATTAAACCGGATTTCCGGGAGACGCGAGTGTCGCGTTTATTTTCGGTCCGCCAGGAAACAAAGATGCCGTGGCGCCAAACCCCCTCACGAAAGGTGTCTCGAGGAGCTACAGCCAATGAGAGAGCAACTGCAAGGTCACCGGAAGTAAAACAACAAAAACAACAGCTGTAGCAGCAACATGGCGCCAAAAAAAGTGTGGACGGAAGAAATGGAAGAAAATTTAATTGAACTGTGGCAGGAGCACGAATGTCTGCTTGATATATCAAACGAGATGTACTACAACCGAGCTGAGAAGGAGAAGAGGTGGACAGAAATCGCTCTTCAACTGCCAGGTGAGCTAACATTAAATACAGGGTTTAAATTGGGCCCGGGACGTCCTGAGGTAAAAATTCAAAATGGAACATTTTTATATTTAAATAGTTAGGCAACATCACATAACCTTTTCACCATTACTTAATAGTTCTATAAACAGTTCAATGAGCAAATACAATAATATTAGGTCACTTACATTTTAGGCGGAACCACAGCAAACAGTCGATTCATTGCACGAATGGCCTAATTTACATAGTTTTGAGCAGCGGGTCATTTTGTGAAGCAACTGATTCAATTGACTCAGAGTTTTGAAAGATACTTTATACACAGGGCAGGAAATCAGACGCACTTATCGGTTACTAATGTGTGGATGCGCTTTACTCACAAAATAACCCCCGTTAATATAGTAGAGAAAATATTACAATCTTACACACGCAATAATTATCAACTTCACATCGCTTGTAAACACTGTAAAATAGACGAAACGCGTTTGTATTCATTCAAACACTTTAAAAGATGAAGACCACAAACCTTTCTTCAGCTGAAAGCGTGACGCAGCCCGATTACGTCATGCCACCAGATCAAAATAAAAGTCCTGCTCACGCGCTGAAAGCTTTACATAAAGGAAACATACTACTAATAAAACATGTGTCAGTGGTATTCAGACTTTTATTCTTGGTCAAATACATATTGAAATATATATGAAGAAAAAAAAACAAACAAAAAAAAACTATATTTACAAATTATATTTATAATATTTTTCCTTAAGTATTATTATATTTTTTTCAAATGTACTTTTCATTCATTTATGTATTTATGACAACATTTATTTCCACAATTAATTCTTTCCATGTTTATTTATACATTAAAGTGTCCATAAAATAATCCATGTGACTTTCATGGTTTAATCCCAATTTTATGAAGCGCTCCAAATGTGCCGTGTGCAGCAATAAAAGGAAAAAATATTTACTTTAAATTTCTTTACTTTAGCACAGATGTGGCTCTCGTGATGACCGTTGTATGATGCTTACATGTTTTTTTTTTTCAGATAAATGATTTAAAGAGTGTGAGAAAAAGTTTGGAGGCAAAATGTGAGCGTAAACAAGGTAAAGGTGGTAAACTCAAACCAAACTACTTCACTATTGTCCCACAGGAGGGAAAGAGTGCTGATCTTCAGAACAAAATGGGTCTGAAGGTACAAAAACTTCACACTGACCATTTGAGGACCTATGGACTATTATGCAAAGGAGTATTAAGAAGAGATTACATTGATTTCATCGGTGTGAGAGAGGCCTATTTTGTACTCTTTTCAAAAATAGGGCCATTCAAGATTGAAAGTACGCTGCAGACATTCATCGCACTGCACCTGATATTGAATTGGAAAGCAAGGTTATATTTACTCACATGACATGTTAACAATAACTTTATCAAAACAAAATCTTTACTTTCTGAAAATTGTATTGAATCACCACTTCAGTATTTTAAGTAAATAGCTGTTTTTAATTTAATCTGCTAATTCAGATCTTTGTAATCATTATATAATCAGAAAATGTACTTTGCTTCTTTTGTTTCTATCAGGTCCTGTATGCCTAGATGCATCCCTTGGTTAAGAAATTGAACAAGGAGTCAGAGGGCAGAACAACAGCCATTGACACCTTCGAAATGAGCAGCATATGAAGCGGGAACAAGTAAAGGTGAGCATTTGATCCTGGTTACAGTAGCAGTATCTTGTTAGTGCATTGCAGGAGTTTTACAGTTTTTTGACTCTGGGAGCTGTGTTGTCTGAAGCTCAGACAGGTGCATAGGTAAATTTCTCCCAGGAGAGAAGGCCAGACAAAGAATTGTCCAGCATTGTAGTCCCCAATGAAAAAAAAAAAAAACTTTAAGTAAATTAGAAAGTAGTGCTGTCAATCGATTAAAAAAAATTAACTAATTAATTGCACATTTTTCTGAAATTAATCGCGATTAATCCCACCTAACATTAACATTTTTAAATATACTTTTATATAGCAATAATTTCACATTCAATCTTCAATTTAATGTACAAACAACATAAAGACAGTATATTTTTAAATATTTGTTTAATGGCATCTTTTTTATGACTGAAGGTCAGTATCAATGATACTACTGATCTCTATAAAATTGCCCCCCACCTCCCTCCACCCTCCACCTCCATCTCCATATTTAACCATTGACTATAGCCATTCAACATTACAGTATACAATATATTGCCAAAAGTATTGGGTCGCCCCCTTCTAATGAACATGTTTGACTACTTTAGTAATTTCTATGAGTACAAATCTTAATGTTAAAGCATATAATGATATTCTAGGAAATTGTGTGCTTCTAATATTATAGCAACAGTTTGGACAGGACCCTTTTCTATTCTAACATGACAATGTCTCTGTGTATAAGACAAGGTTCAAAAAGAAAATGATTGATTCAGTCAGTGTGGAAGAACTTGACTGGTCTGCAGAAAGCCAAGTCCTAATCCCAGTTTAACACCTCTGGTGTGACTGTAAATGCAGACCTTGAGACAAAAACTCATCACCAAACACCAATGACTTGTACATACACTATATAGACAAAAGTATTGGCACCCCCTTCTTTAGAACAGAAAAAGGCACTAACAAAACTGTGGCAACAAAGATGGAAACATAATTTGTGTTTTTAAAAATTGTATTTCCATCTCTGTTACAACTGTTTAGAAGTGTCTAAAATGACTGAACCCATATGTCCAAGTAGGTTGACAATGATGTCGCCGATTAGAATTTGCAAAAAATAACTTTATTTATAATTAGAAAGTTATTGAACGCGGAAATGAGTGAATGTTGTGAATGTGCAAATATAAAACCAACTTTTACCCAAGTCCTTTATATCACCAAATTCAGAATATTTCTATTTGCTTTTTAATTTGTGTTTTGTGTAATGGTTGTTGTCTCAACACATTCCATACATCCATCACAAACTTTAAATGGACGACGCACACAAGACGCTGGTTGTCTGTTCTTTCTTTTATTCTCCGCAGCAATGATAATTGTGTCTAAGGAATACATCAAAACGTATTATTAGACAGGGTGAAAACACTGCAGACATAAACCACTGAAATAAGAATAACATAAAATGAACAAACTCTCATTAAGGGTAACTGTTTAACCATCTGATGCTACATCAACAGCAGCACGTTAATTTCATCGCATGAGACACGATGCACAACGATAAGTACTCAAAGTTTCCATCAAACATATAAACCCATCCAACTCACCGTACATAAATTCACTACAAACGTTTGAAAAACTCATATTAAACACACTTTTATCACTTTTTGTAAACACCATAAACAGGAGAGAAGAGAAACACGCTTACCCCGCAGCAGTGTCAGCCATTTTCTCCTGAACTACGGTAGGCGAGCAAGGACAAAATAATGAATGTCTGCCATGCATTAACCACTAGGGGCCACAAAACACCATTTGATTTAATTTACCCTCTAATTTCATGGAATTCAACACCATGCACATCATCAGAATCAATGCTCTCCTTAACTCCACTACATTTGCTATGTTAATAATTTTGAATATATGCGTATATATACAGTCAGGTTAAGGCAGCGGTTTTCAGTTCCAGTGGTGCATTGGACGTCGTGCCCTACATAGAAAATATTCCAACAGCCGCTATTACTTTTTTTTTTTTTAAAGTAGCCAACAAGGTATTTGTTTCACTTTAATCTATTGAACATTCACCAAGTGTCATTTTGTATCTTGTTTACTTTCAGGTTAGACTATGTCTTTTATAATTGTCTAATAGGCAAATATAGACAGAAAATAAAATCTGACTAAAGTATTAACACAAACACTTGTACTTTTAATTTTTTTTAATTATCAAAAGTAATCATTCAGACTAGAAAATTATTAGTTTAAACAACTACTCAAAAAACTAATTGGAGTCAGGCATTGCATCTCAGTGGAGTTTTTTCTGAATAATGCACTAATAATATAACTCGGATTTCAATGTATTTTGTAAAAATGTTTGTTAGTTTAACTTAATAAAACCTTAACAGTCCATTGAATTTTTTTTTGTGTTAACACAGAAAGAGAATATTAAACAGAAAATCAAAATATTATTATAATCTGAATAACATTTTTGTTTATAATCTGAATAACAGTGAAGTTTATTTGGCAAGAGGGAAAAGTTATGATAAATCATGATATTTTTTTATATTTTCAATTTTTTAATAGTGTAGGTTGCTCACACCTCAGTGTCCAGGTATATTTTTCATAAGGTTATTATAGTAAGATCTAAGTGATAATAATGTTTTTATTTTGCAGGACAACTTTAATACAAAATATATGAATATAGTAATTGATTAATTATAGACCTTAAAATCTTCTCCTTTTGACAACAAATTCATTATATATATATATATATGGTAATTTACCCTCAACCTACACTGCAGTTTGTATTGATATTATATGTCATGATACTTGCAGCATACTTTAGTGACGCCCCTATAGATTTTTATCTATAATTAAGGCTATAACTCTGCCAACAGCTCCACTGACAGGTTTACGAACAAATCCACTAATTATAGCAATAAATGCAATGCCTTTTAAATAATATTTCCAATTCTTGGAAAAAAAATTCTTAAATCCACTTTCTTCGGAATCTGGTGTGTTTTGGTGCTCCTCTTGTTGTTGTCTCTCATTCTCTCTCTGCTTCTCCACGCTAAGTCTTTCTGTTTCATATCTCTGATCTTCTATTTTTCTGCTTTTATCCTCTATCTCCTTTCTCATTCTCTCAACCTCTTCTTCTCTTTGTTTCTCTCTTTGATTTATCTCCTCTTTGTCTTTCTGTATTTTAAAACTCAGATCTTTTATCTTTCTGTTTATCTCCTCTATATTTTTTATCTCTCTCTCCTTTTCTTCTTGTCTTTTTATCTCCTCTTGTTGTCGTCTCACTTCATTCTCTCTTTGTATCTTTGTTCTGATGTTCTCCTCTGTCTCCTTTCTTGCTCTCTCAATCTCCATTTCTTGTCTGAATCTCAGAGCATCTTCAAACATTTCATTACTGTAATATCCTCCTCCATTCTGCTTTATCATTTTGTCAATCTTCTCCAGTAGACAATTCACCTGCTCTATGTTATTCTCATCTCTATTGTTGAAGACATGATATCTGCCTCCACACTGACCAACTAGATTTCTTAATTTTTGGTTATCATTAATGAGATTTTCTACTGAATTTTCTTCAAGCTGATCTTCATGTGTGAAGAGAATGATGGAGTATTTTAACACATCTTGTCCAAACAACATCTCAATAATATAAGGAATCTCCTCCTCCTGGTCAGTGAATCTATTATTCACAGGAAACACAATGAGAAAAGCATGTGGTCCAGGACAGGATAAATAAACACTTCTCGCCATCTCTATCATCAACTGCTCAGCTTCCATCTGTGTGTCAAATAATCCAGGAGTGTCAATTACAGACACGTTCCTGCCTGAAACTGTCGCATGTTTCTCTGAGGATTTACAGGTTACTGAATTTGTGCCATTTATAGATTTAAACACTTTCTTTCTCAATATTGTGTTTCCAGATGCACTCTTCCCAACACCAGTTTTACCTAGCAGCACAATCCTTCTGGACAAACAACTGGAAACAGGAATGTCCTGGATGTTGGTGGGAATTCTTTTTGGTCCTTTTTGTGGCACTGCAAAAAATAATAATAATAAATAAATAAATAAATAAATAAAAATCACAATTATACCTTTGCACATTTATATTGTGCCAACTACCACATCTAATAATATAGTAAACTTTGATAAGTTATTGTAAAATTTTACTGTTAACTTATTGTACATGCTAATGATTTACAGTAGACAAGGGTTTTCAAACCTGTCCAGGAGCACGCCAGCACAGCACATTTTGTATGTCTCCTTCATCAAACACATCTGATTGAACTCATCAGCTCATTGCTAGATACTGCAAAAACTGAAGTGGATGTGTCAGTTGAGGGGTACATACAAAATGTGCAATGCTTGGTGTCCTCTTGTTAATCTTTCTTTGGGAAACTTCATTAATGAACAAGAAAGCATATTTCCTTCATGCCAAATATGAACAGACATCAATACACTTACAAGTCTGTATGTTTCTGTGTAAAATTTTAGATGAAAGAGATTTCACTTGGCCACCACATCTTTTTCTATCTTTGTTGTTCAATACGTGGAATCTGTATTCATACTTTTGTACAAGTTTCTTCAAAGCTTCATTCTCATCAATGACAGTATCCATGGTCTTCTTTCCTTCTTCCAGTTCATCTTCTCTGGTGAAGATAAGCCAGGTATTGTCTTTGTGTTTTTCTCCCAACAGCTCCTCAATTTGCTCCACAATTCTTTGATCTTCTTCAGTGAATCTGTCTGCCTGGAGAACCAGGAGAAATGCACACAAGCTCTGACATTTCTGCAAATCTAAAATTTCTTCATATATCTCACGCAGTGCATCAGAATATCCTGGTGTGTCATAAACTCTGACAGGCAATCCACAAACATCACCAGCTTCAACAGCCACAGCTTGTGTTAGTGATGTGGAGCTTTTTTTTTATGTGAAAACTTCCCGTCCCAGTATTGTGTTTCCTGTTGAACTTTTCCCAACTCCCGATCCTCCCAGCAAGACCAAATTTAAATACATGTTTTTCATCCACTCCAAGAATTCCATCCTTTTTTTTATTTCGTAGCCTGAAAAATAGTGAAATTAGCATGGTTTAAGAGATATAATAATAAACATGGAGCAATTTACTGCAATAACTGAAGTTGCCTATGAAATTCTTTTCTATAATAAAATAAAATAAAAGCAATGTCAAATAAAATGAATGTATTTGAATGTCACATAAAACGCATGTTAGTGAATGCCAAATCCTTGAAATAAAGGTATTTTTATTCTGGATAACGACATTCCGTTAGCATCTTACACCTGAGGGCTGTTTCATAAAAGACGCTAAGAAAAGCGGGGATTAAAGTCCAAAACCTGACTTGAAATAACCAAACAAATCAATCGGGACTAAAACGGTTTCATAAACGACAACTCAAGTTCACGCAATCTGACTAATTCGATCCAGGTTCAATGAGTCAGGATAATTTGATGTGCAGCTTATTCTTAAGCAGCCTTAATGTCGATCATGGATCAAATCGATCCACCAGGGCAAACAGAGAATATATCTGTGCCGTTTAATGCATTTGAGACGTTGTGTTTTCCTCAGTGCATAACTGACATATCACAAGTATATTATTCATCTGTAAATGTTAGAAAGTCATGCAAATATATCCATTTTGCTGTCAGGAGTGGGCGAGGCTTATGGGAGCAAACGAGCGCATGCACGCTATCAGACGAGCAGAATAGAATAATAGCACAAGTATTCTGAATAAAATATACATTCTGCTAAAATATTTGTTGTTGGACATTAAATGTGATACGTAGAATTTTAATCTTACATATAAGTGTGTTTTTATGATAGCAGTAACTGTAAATCAAATGTAAGCTGGCTAATACAGCCCTAGCTCAAATTTGTTATATGTGTGCTCCTCTTATCAGTTAAAATGTAGTCTGATTTCTATTATTTATTTTAATTTTTAATTCAGTTATTTTAACTTTTGATTTCGTGTTTTTAATGCTTTAAAGAGCAACTTTAGATTGTAATGTTTTAATGTTCTAATAACGAAAAAATAGGAATGAAGTCTGCACTCTGAAAACAGCTGCTCACAATGAACTTGATTGTGCCTGATGAAGACCTGTGGGTCGAAACGTTGTTATTAATAAATTCATTGTGAGCAGCTATTTTCAGAGTGCGGACTTCATTCCTCTTTTTTCGTTTATAGTTACTTAGTTGTCCTGCACCTGAGCCCGATCTGGGTGTTTGGATGTGCACACCTGTTTGGTATTTTTTAATGTTCTAATAACCATATAATTCCAATAACCATAATTCTAAACCCTGGGAATCCTGGGTTATCTGTAATCACGTTTCACACTGCTCATACTATTCCTGGGGTTAACTGTTAATCCTGGGTATTCATTAACAGTCGTTTCACACTGTACATTCCTAAACCCCGGGTTAAAGTTATTATTTCCATATTTGCGGTGTCACTGTTACTGATTGGACAAACAATGGGCAACCTGTTTACACGGCTTTTTCCGTGTCTTTCCAGTTAATAAAAAAATGTCGCCACGTAGGTCTTTAGCCGTTTTAAGCCTCATGATGCAAGAAAACAAAGACAAACCTCCTCATCATGCCAGTTCACACGCTTTCCGTCTTTTGACATTTCTTACTTTTCTCTCACCGGCTGCTGTTTACACGACTTGTGTTTCCTGTTACTGACGTGACATGAGCCTCACTGCTCAATTTCTGATTGGCTGTCTGTTGCCAAGCGCCCAGCAGCAACAAGCAAACACAGCTCCGTTTCACACTGAACAAACTTAGCTTCGCAATGTGGGGATAACACCGCAAATGCGGTGCTAACCCTGCTCCGGAGCAGGGTTTCATAACCCCGGGTAAAAAGCGGTGCTAAAACCGCTTTCAAATTACAGGTGTGAAACGTGTCTTTACCCGGGGTTAAAAGCGGTGTTTAGAACGACGATAACCCAGGGTAAAGCGCAGTGTGAAAAGCCCTTAAGTAAGTAAATATATAGGAACGTTACAATAAGTGCGTTTCCATTACCCTTCAAATTGCGCAAATTGCAATTGCAAATTGAAAATACGAAATGGAAACATGTCAATTTCTCAAAAATGCCCATATATCGCAAAAAAAAATTTACGCTTGCATGAGGTGTTTTTTCAGGCAATGCCAAAAAGGAATAATTCGCAAAACTGCAATGGAAACGTTTTTCCGCATTTACAGGTCACATGGTGTATGTAAAATGTCATATGATCAGTCTTCAATGTACTATAACCTCCAAGAAACACTAAATACGTGGCTGCTCTCAAGTAAAAGGGGCTTTGCCTGCCATTCATACTTAGACAATTTACACTGCACACGTCTGCGGCGCAGTGTGGCTCTGATACGGCCACCGGAGTTGATCTCAGCCACTCTAGTCTGTGCTTGTGTTTATATGAGGCACGTCGCACATGATTCTGAAGCAGCTCTCCGCGCTGCTTTTGTAAAGATACATGCACACGCCTCCTTTGATTAAACATAGCCAAAATCTGTGAAAACCCCATCAAATTCCATTGCCATGACTTATCACGAGAGTTTTTGTCGCATAACATCTGTTAATGGAATACTGTATAATGGAATACGTCATTTCACAATACTTTTTTTATCGACATTTATAAAATATCGCCAAAGTTTTGTGCAAATCTGTAATGGAAACTTGCCTAATGACATCAATCTTTTAAAAGGGTATCACTTGTCTCATGAGAGTGTTTTCATGTGTAATATGTTATTAATTTTGCTTTATTGCTGTATTGTGATTCTACATCAAGAGATCATTCACAGTTTTAACTGAAAAAATATTAGTTTTATAACATTTTAGAAGAGATAAATTGGTTAGTAATAAGTGAATGAATGAATTAATGAGGTGTTTATATAGCACTTTACGTAAGCAATAAGGTATGAGAGGCCGTGCTGTATCATGAATAAATCACGGCTGAAGGGCGTTGTTAATACACAGAACGGTCGGGTGAAGCGGTCATAGCCGTGCTGTATCGTGAATAAAACACAGCTGCTGACCAATCAGAATCGAGGAATGGAACTAACCATTTTATAATATGTACTACTCTACACCCAAAGCGCTTTACATTTATATGAAAGGTGTAAATTTCATCAAACAGTAGGGGGGGACAGTAAACATAAAATTTCTCAAGAGCAGTTTTTGAAAGAGACCAGGGCCGTTTTAACCATTGGGCTAGGTGGGGCTGAAGCCCCGGGCAAGGAGGGGGCCCATGATTGGCTGTGGGGTAGATTGATCACCAAAGCCACCATGCCACCCCACTGATTAGCACTGTTATTTAGTTGAGCTTTTCCGTAAATTCCATGCATTACCATTTGAGATTGAAGCGTAAAGTCTGAATTTGGTTTACCAATCAAATGCATTTATTCTATATTTGACTTTTGAACAATATGTGCACGTATGTATCAGGTGATCGCTGCCGAATATGTCTCCATTCACCTCCACTCTTCACTTCGTTCTGGAGTAATATGGGAATGGTTGTGCAAAGAACAATATTCGATAAGTAAAAATGTCAGCAATTCTGAGAGAGAGGGGCTCAAAAAATGAAAAACTCCAAATACAAAGAACAGAAAAAAAAAAAAAAAGTTAGTCCGTAAAATCCCCAGCTATCGGGTTATTTTACTAAAGCTGATGATGGAGTGGAAGTTGTTGGAACAGCGAGTGGACCGCGCACATGGAGGAGAAAAAAAAAAAAAAACAGCTTCATCGTTCACACAGATTTTTGGATAGTTGGATTATAAACTGGATGTATATTGGTTTTGTGTTTGAACAAACTCGGGCTATTCATTTAAGGGTTGGTACTTGGTAGATAATCCGGTAGAAATATATCAATCGTTTTGCGCGTCAAGATGTAGGCTAAGCTTATAATTTATATGCGTTTTAAGCAGGTTTTAAAACAAATGGTTTAAACTGTTAATGAACATTAAGCAGTGGGCAGAATTAATTTTGGTAAATGCGTGCATTAAGATGGTTTCAGCCCCATTTCGCAAAGCGCGCGCCTGCTCATATTGCGACTGAATAAACTTTTCACTCCTTGTTGTGCTTAAACGTTTAAATACAGTTATGAGTCAAAAATTCTCGTCTTTGAGAGTATCCTCGTAAACAGAGTTATTTGTGTCTTAAATGAACGTTAATATTTAAAGATAAAGCATGTGTAGTGTTAGATAATGATATCCTGGATTAGCCCATATGATGAGATCTTAAAAGGATAGTTCACCCAAAAATGAAGATACTCTCATCATATACTTAAACTCAAATTGTTCTAAACCTCTATGAATTTCTTTGTTCTCCTCAACATAAAATAAGATACTTTGAAGAATGATCGCAACCAGTTTCTGGTCCCCATTGATTCCAATTATAGTGTATTTTTTCATACTATGGAAGTCATGGGGGCCCAGCAACTGTCTGATTACCAGTATTGTTCCAAATATATTATTTTGCATTCAACAGCAGAAGAAATCTCATACAGGTTTAGAACAACAACAGAATTTTCATTTTTGGGTGAAGTATTCCTCTAAAGCAGCCTAATTTAGCTGCTGTTGCCATTTGTATCAATAATGTAAATCAAACATCAGAAAGAAAATCACTTACTGTCCTTGACTGAATCACTTTTGTAAAATAAATAAGAATGAATGTATATTGAATATATACAGTAGACACCATTCAGTCTAGTTGTACATTTTTCTTTATACATCATAATATTATTCAGTGCTTTATGTATTTCAAGTAGGTCGATTTCTTATGATCTTTATTCTGTTGTAGCCTAATTTGTTACTGTTTACTTGTCTTCAGTAAGCTTATTTTTACTTGGACTAGTATTATCTTTTGTGATATTGAAAATGGTAACAAAAATTATGAAGTTTCAGTGCATCAAGAATTTTGATATGGGATAAAAATCCTATTTAAAGCTTAATATATAATTATTGTGAGAGGGGGCCCTGCAGTAAGTCATAGCCCAGTGCAGTCTTAATGCGGCCCTGAAGGGGACACAAATAATACAGCCAAAATTCTATTTGTAAGGATATATATGTGTATGCAACATGTGTACATAGAATGGAGGCCATGTTTAAATATGAGTTGGGTTCATAGGTTCACCACGCGGTCATATTATAATTATAGAATTATTTTGTGTCCTCCACGTAGTACTTTAGGTTACGCCCTGGGACTGAGGACATCTCTAATTTAGATATTCAACCATAGAAAGCCCACTGATCTGCCACTTAACATCATATTGAGCAAAACCCAACACATCGGTAGGTCAAAATAGCCTAATATCAGTTCACACACAGGTTTATCGCTGTGTTAGTTATGGTATTAAACAAGCTAACCTTGGTAACCTTATAATCGCTCATAGAAAAATACATCGGATATCATCATTTTTTGTCATGACTAAATTATTAATGTTCCAGCATCATCTGTATTAAAGAGAAAGAACCACTTCATCTTATGTTTAAAGTGAATAAAATAGCCTTGACAGCCTAAGTTACTTATACATAACTACTGAAGAACTTTGCTCTCTCCCATCAGACTGTGTATCGGTAAAGGGGGAAAGCAGGAAGTGGACCAAACCACTGTGAGGCAAGGGAGGGGGGACTCAAAACATTTCTGAACTTAAATTAAATTTTTTGCATTTATATCATTTTACTACTTACACAAATATTTTAATTACATGTCCATTACATTATTTACAATACAGAGTCGCTTGTAATGATGTCTTTAGGGGGGACAACCCTCAGATAGGGGGTCCTGCTGCCCCCCTCCGTGATTTATGCCTATGTATGAAGGGGTCTTTACTCATCCACTACCAGTGTGCAGCACACACTTGGATGATGTGACAGCAATCACACTACAATTGCGGCGGTGTGCTTACCACACACCAACTATAGGTGAAGAGGAGAGAGAGCAAATTCAGTGGATGGGGTTTATTAGGAGGCCATGACTGAAAAGGCCAATGGAGGGAATTTGGCCAAGACACCAGGGTTAAACCACTGCTCTTTATGAGAACTGCCATGGGATTTTTAGTGACCACAGAGGGTCAGGACCTCAGTTTAGCATCTTATCCGAAGGACAGTGATTTACCGTATAGTGTCCTGTCACAATACTAAGGCATTAGGACCCACACAGACCACAGGGTGAGCACACCATGTTGGACTCACTAAATATCTTCCAACAGCAACCTTTTTTTTTCCAGGAGGTCTCCCATCCAGGTAATAAGTGAAGCTGGTAATGTTTTTTTGGAGTTGTTAAGCAGAGGTGGGGGCAAGTCACACATGTTTAAATCTTCAGAAAGTCTTAAGTCCTTACCATCAAGTCTCAAGTTGCAGTGCAAACAAACCAAACAAGTCAAGTCAGTTGCTTACCTCAAACTAGTGAAGTTGAGTCATCAACTTGCTTCTTCTTGCTAAGAATCAAGTCAATTTGAGTCAAGTCATTTAAAGGGGACCTATTATGCCCCTTTTTACAAGATAAATCTCAGGCGTCCCCAGAATGCATCTGTGAACTTTAAATGGAAATGAGATGCTGCTCCCCACCCCCTTTTCAAACCTTGTGTTAGATTGGATACACTGGGAACAACAAAACTAGAGAACCTCACACAACGAATAGAATTCTCAAAGATAGATCAGTACCAACTGTTTGTCCAACTCTATATCCTTTGTGAATTTGCTTGTTAGCTCTGTATGGCTAGTGAGTAAAGAAATATTGTTTCAGTGGTTTCACTATGAATGGTAGGAGAGAGACAGGTCTGTAACTAAGTGAACTGTTAAAAGGGACCTATTATGCAAAATTCACTTTTACATGTTGTTTGAACATTAATGTGTGTTCGCAGTGTGTGAAACTAACCACCCTGTAATGAATAAAATCCACTGACTCCATTTTTATAACCCCCCATAAATCAGAAGCAGTAAAACACTCTGCTCCATTTTTGTGTGATGTCACAGTAGGGAAAATCTCCAACCACTGGTGACGATCTGAGCCCTATTAGCATAGATCCCACCTGAGTGAGCCACACACAGTCCGGCATGTTTATATCTTCACTAGAGCAGCTAGTCATATAATGTCTGAGCTATGTAAACATGGACCCTTTTCACAAGACTGTGATGACACGTTTAACGGTCATCAGCATCGTAAATCGTCAAGTTTTTCATATTTGTATTTTTTTTTTTTAAATGTATGTACATTTATAACACTATTCTTTGTATTATATTACCTTTGCATCAAATTACAAAAAAATAAAAAACCCGGAAATGTGAAAAAGGTCCATTGTTACTGTTTGATGTACTAATGTACATAAGAGCCAACAAAACTCCTGGCATCAGAGCTACTGATGAAGAGGTGTCTTCATTTAATTTTAAAAGGGAATGTGCCCAAGAAATTAGCTAAACTGTTTGAATGAATCATTGTACACTTAAATACATTCTTCTGTTATGCTGATGATACTCAACTATATATTTCAACAAGACCAGATACAAATTCTAAGTTATCTAAACTAACAGAGTGTGTTAAAAATATAAAAGATTGGATGAACTATCATTTTCTCCTATTAAATTCAGATAAGACAGAGATATTACTTATTGGACCAAAAACAGTACAGAGAATCTCTTGGATTACAATTTTCAACTAGACAGATGTACTGTTACTTTCTCTACAGTCAAAAATCTGGGTGTTATATTAGACAGCAACTTGTCTTTTGAAAATCCTATTTCCATTGTTACAAAAACAGCATTCTTCCATCTTAGAAACATTGCCAAGCTACGGAACATGTTACCTGTTTCTGATGCAGAAAAGCTAATTCATGCTTTCATGACCTCTAGACTGGACTATTGTAATGCACTGCTAGGTGGTTGTCCTGCATCTTCAATAAACAAGCTACAGGTAGTCCAAAGGCTGCATTTACACTGCAGGTCTTGATGACCAATTCCGATTTTGTGACTATATCCGATTTTTTAGAAATTCTACCGTGTCACAGCGATGGAGCCTGGCTCGACTAAGTATGTCAAGTTTCACATCCGGAGCCGTAATGAGAGCGGCAATGATATTGGCTCTCTTAGTAAACACAGCTCAGGTCTACAGGACCTAGTCGAAACCATGTAAAAGTCAGGGGGGGGCGCGGCAACTAGATGATGTCGCGTCACACCAGGGGCGGAGTTAACTCCGGTGAAACAGTGAATGTGAAATGGCGGTGGCTTCGGCGCTTTCACATATAGATTAGTTGAAATTGTTGAATTGAAATTTCAATGAAATCATGTGTTATGATGCACGGCCATAGCGGTGCTCAATAAGCAGAGTATGATGGTGATCAAGTCCTAAAAGACGTAGTGTACTATATCATAACATTGTGATAAACTGTTAGGGACAGCATTGACTTAGTGGTGCGTCAATACAGGGTGTATACGACCTAGTCGAAACCACTGATACACATCTCAGATCATTGAGTAGGCACGTGCGCTGCTCGCACTGACAGCACATGCAAGGCAAGCGTAGACACATCTAGGTTATAAAACCTCGCAAAAGAGCTGAGTGACGACCAGCCTGCCACCATACAAATGTCCTGAATAGACATGCCATTTGCCCAGGCCCAGGAGGACGCGAGTCCACGGGTTGAGTGGGCCCGAACCCCTATAGGACATTCCACACCCATAGAGCTGTAAGCCAAAGCAATTGCGTCGACGATCCAGTGTGACAGCCGTTGCTTGGACACAGGCAGTTCTTTTTGTGCGTCCACCAAAACATACAAATAGCTGCTCAGAGACTCTGAACTGTCTAGAGCGCTCAATATAAGTGCGCACCGCACATACAGGGCACAGCAGGAGTGTATTAAGCGGCTCCGTCCCGGTCGGTGTTTCGGGGCGGAAAGCAAATAGTGTTATGACCTGCGCTTTAAATGGAGTCGAAAGCACTTTAGGCACAATACCTTTCCTAGGCTTCAAGGTGAGTCTGCAATCACCTGGCCTGAATTCAATACACAAGTCTTCAATTGAAAGCGCCTGCAGGTCTCCAACTCACTTAACAGAGGCCAGCGCGAGCAGGAACGCTGATTGTATGGGCTCGAACGGGGGTCCCGTCAAGCACAAGCGCCAAGTCCCAAGTGGGTAGAGTAGAAGGGCAAGGAGGGTTCAGCCTCTTTGCTCCTTTCTGCCGATCGGGCGATTTTCGACGTGCGCGTGAAAGACTGTTATAGCAGCCACATACACTTTCAATGAGGATGGCATACGACCAGTATCCAATCGCTCTTGGAGGAAGGCAAGAATTATTGGTATTGGGCAGTTGATTGGGTCTGAGGAAGTGTATCTGTTACTGGCAAGCTCCGTCGAGCAGCCAGACGTGAAGGCTCCATGACTCCACCAGTTCTGGGAGCCACGGCCGATTGGGCCATTTCGGTGCCACTAACAGAACAGATTCCTTTTCCTCTCTGATTTTGCAAAGCACGCGTGGCAGAAGTTTCACTGGAGGAAAGACATACTTGCGTACTTTCGGCCATCTGTGAGCTAGTGCATCCAATCCCAGGGGAGAGTGTGTCAGTGAATAAAACAGCGGGCAGTGAGTGTTCTCCGCTGATGCAAAGAAATCCACCTCCTCCCTGCCGAATACACTCCAAATGATTTTGTCTGTCAGAGCGTGTAATCTCCTCTCCCCGTGGATTACCCCGCCCCTCGACAGTAAATCTGCGCCGTAGTTCAGGCGTCCGGGGACATGTACTGCCCGGATGGAGAGGAGGTGTCGATCTGCCCACAGAAGGAGGTCTCTCGCCAGCTGCAGCAGTGGTTGCGAGTTCACACCGCCTTGGTGATTTATAAATGCTACCACTGTCATGCTGTCCGTCCTGATGAGAACGTGACGTTGAAGAATGTCTGGGAGAAAGCACTCGAGCGCTAGGTGTACAGCACAGAGCTCCAGACAGTTTATGTGCCATGACTTCTCCATTTCTGACCATGTCCCGAAGGCTGGTCAGCCATCGCATACGGCTCCCCAGCCCGTGCTCGATGCATCTGTCATAACATTCTTTCTCCTGATCACTTGGCCAATACGAGCACCCCGGTGATACAGAGTCATATTGCGCCAAGGGGTCAGCGTATGCAAACAGTCGCGCATCACTTTGATGCGCAAGGTGCCCGTGCGCCATGCGTTCTGTGGCACCCGGTTCTTTAGCCAGAGCTGAAGCGGTTGCATATGTAGGAGCCCTAGATTGCACACTGTCAAGGCAGCAGCCATCTGACCGAGCGTCCTCCGAAAGCATTTTAGCGAGGAAGAACGACCTAATTTGAAGACTGTGAGAGAGCTGATCAGTTTTTGTGAGCGCTCCTCCGACAGACGCGCTCGCATATTGATCGAGTTCAGTTCCACTCCTAAAAAGGAGATGTTCTGGCTCGGTACCAGCATGCTCTTTTGCATATTTACAGTCAGCCCTAAGCTCTGAATATGAGCGAGGAGTCTGAGTTTGTCGCTGAGCAGCACGCTCTCTGATTGGGCTAAGACTAGAACTAATTCACCCCACAGCACACTCCCACTCACACAACATGCCACGCACTGCACTTTAACAACGTTCTACTGGACTACACGCACACACTGCAATAATACAACCTATCTGCTATCACTGGATACCATACAATGCACATCCACGACATTGCATATGTATAATCTGTTGCACCTTTGCACAACTATCTATTGCACAACCAATCTGTTGTAAATGTATAATCTGTTGCACCTTCACATATTACTATGTATTCGAACAGCTGAGTCTTTAGCCATTTTCAAAAAACATCTAAAGACACATCTTTTTCGCCAGCACCTGACTAACTAATACTAACACTTACCTATTCTATTTAATAAAAAAAACAAAAAAAAAACAAAACAATCCTAGCTACGTGTACTGTGCTAGACTAACTGAGACTTGTCATGGCACTTGTATACTGTTGCTCTCTCGATGGTCTGATTGCTTCTATTGTTCTCCTCATTTGTACGTCGCTTTGGATAAAAGCGTCTGCTAAATGATTAAATGTAAATGTAAATGTAATGTATAGATGTGTACATATGTAGAATGTGTACATACGGTGTATTGGTAACTAAGTATGTCTTTATAGTACACTGTGTGTATTGAGTATACGTATGTGTATTTTTGTACATTGTCTTCTGTACAGTCTGTAAATATGTACTGTCCATATGTAAAATTTTTTTGTAAATTATTTTTGTTTTTTTAACAAAGTATGTCTTTAAAGACATACTTTAACTAAGTATGTCTTTATAGTACACTGTGTGTATTGAGTATATGCATGTGTATTTTGCACATTGTCTTCTGTACAGTCTGTAAATATGTACTGTCTATATGTAACTGTTTTTGCTTTTTTTTTTTTTGCACTGTCTGGAGCACGCTCTCAAGAACTTCACTCACCAAGGCACTTGTGCTGTGGTGATGTGACAATAAAAGTGATTTGATTTGATTTGACTAGCCAGTCGTTGAGATAGTTGAGGATGCGCATTCCGCTCTGCTTCAGAGGAGAGAGAGCAGCGTCTATGCATTTCGTAAACATACGAGGGGCCAGACATAAGCCGAAGGGCAGGACCGTGAATTGGTACGCTATCCTCTCGAATGCAAATCTCAGGAAGCGCCTGTGGCGGGGGGCTACCTGAATGTGAAAATAAGCATCCTTTAAATCCATGGAGATAAACCAATCTCCGGTTCTGACATGTGAGAGGATTTGTCTCAGTGCAATCATTTTGATCGAGCGCTTTGAAAGCGAGCGATTCAGCGGTCTCATGTCCAAGATTGGGTGGAGTCCGCTGTCTTTCTTTGGCACCAGAAAATAACGACTGTAGAAGCCGCTCTCGCGGTCTGTGAGGGGCACTGCTTCTACAGCGCACTTTGCGAGAAGATTGTGTATCTCCTCTCGCAGAACTGAGGCATTCCGCTCCCGCACAGTGGACATTAACACACTGTTGAAACGGGGCGGTCTGTGGAAGAACTGAAGCGTGTAGCCGTTCTTTATTGATTTCATAACCCACTCTGATACCCCTGGCAGTGCCTGCCACGCTTCTGTGAACTGTGACAGCGGGCAAGGCGGACTGCGTACTGTGAGGGATAACTCGCCATTGGGGGGCGGGGAGTTTAATACCACACAAGTGTGAGAGTGAGTGATGGGGAGAGGGGAGTGAGAGGAGGAAAATTGCCCTGATATTGAGGTGAGTTTTGTATGTTTTTCGACTTTATTGCACTACATAGTGGAACAGTCAAAACACAAACATGTCAATTGCTCTCGCCACCCGCAACAGGCAGGGGGGCGTGGTGAGTACACAAAGCGGAGCGAGCGAACTTCTTCAGTGGCTCGTCTTCAGCGCTGGGTGCAGCTTTCCTCCTCCGAGAGACAGCATCAAGAACACGGCTTCGATTCCGGTGCCGGTGGTCCGCCGTTTCTGTCAGGGCGGGGTCTCTGGCCCTTCGAGCCCTGATGGCGCTTCGGCCTTCGGTCCCAAGGAAACCAACCAATCACCAGAGGGCTTTCCCAGAAGGACGTCATCCAACGACTGCTCAGCAACCAATCACTGTGGTTCCCTCAGCCATCAAGGAAACCAGCCATCAGCTCAGCTGTCAACAAACGCAAGTAACAACAAAATCTCCTTTCTTGCTGGAAACTGGTGATAAATCTTTAAGCAGTAAATAGAAGTGGAAATCTCTGCTTTATTTTTTTTCTCAGGTTGAGATTAAAGAGCTAGTAAGATACTAGAATTTTGGGGAACTTCATACAAACTCCGTAAATCTCATTTTCAGTATGTGTATGTGTGTGTGTGTGTGTGTGTTCATTGATTTAGTTC
Source organism: Schizothorax lantsangensis (assembly GCA_027422415.1). Classification (NCBI taxonomy): domain Eukaryota; kingdom Metazoa; phylum Chordata; class Actinopteri; order Cypriniformes; family Cyprinidae; genus Schizothorax; species Schizothorax lantsangensis. The sequence goes on from JAPDDO010000329.1 coordinate 100,018, forward strand.
CACGTGTTCAGCTTAGTAATGTATTAGAGTAGCTCAAATAAAATTGCATTTCATTTTAAAGAGCAGTGTATGTGCTTGATCAGTTACTGCCTTGAGCTATTAATCTTTGTTACCTTGCTCAAAATTAATAAGATTACCATGCTGTTTGTATTATCGTTGGCCACAGAGTAATATCAACAGAATTGATAAGACACACATGATCTTGACCCTTAAGAAACTTTAATTAATGCTGTTACGTAACAAATCTGTTTCAAAGATAAAATTAAATGAATTGCTAATTACAACATTGAAGTAAAAATGTATAGCCTGTACAATTACTAGAAATCTTGAATATAAATAATTAGTCATTGGTTATCTATTATAACATTTATGTAGTTTTGTTCGCTTGGCTGTTTCCTTATAAAAGTCCAGAAATTTGTCAAGTTTTTTGTAAGGTGTATTTTTAATTATATGATGTTATTACATTGCTGTCTTGCCACCAGCCAATCACTGCATTGCTGATCATGGTTTCGAGTATCGATACTTCTGCCCTTTTAAACCAACCTATGAACGTGCAATTATCTCAGATTATTCAATCCAGCCATACTAATCATCTACAAAAGGTGCGTTTGAAGAACCGAATTAGCCAGATCATGATTAGCGTGATGATATCATCTTGGATGTGTTATTTGATCTCGGATGTAATAAGCGACGTACGAAGAACAGGCCCCAGGTTTGATTTGTTTGGTTTTGTCAACTCTAAATCTATTCTGAAACTCAGAGTTTGTTTATCTCGCTTTGTGCTACAAGCCACTGAAGATGTTAAATGATGTCACCTATTGGTTAAGCATAATAAATAACACAGTAAAAAAAAGTTTTAATCAAGTCTTTTAGTCCACTGTTAACAGTTACATTCAATTAATTTGTGTAAGACCTGTCGCTGTTGTACTGTGCCCTGCAATTGTTGTTTTATTTATTTCTGTTTGCATGTACAAGCAGTGATTGTTATTTACCCCATCTCTCTTTTGGATGAGCTCCAACAGAATAAGATGTCTTCATATTGCCTTCAGCCTGAGCTGTGTGAGAAAGAGAGAGAAAGAGAGAGAGAGATGATTTTGAACTAGGGTGACCAGATTTCTCATGGTTCAATACGGGATAGGATGGGGAGGGGAGGGGAGGGGAGGGCAGACATATGACCACAATATGAGAAATTTTATTTCACAATATCTAAATTATATATATTTCATTCAGCCTGAGCTGTGTGAGAGAGAGAGAGAATTTTGAAACCTCTTTATTTATACAAACAAGATTTCTCTACACAATAAAATTTAAATTAAAAACCATAAAAAAGTTATGAGTGATTTCATAAATAACTTTTAGCTCAAAACAACTCCAAAACACAACACATTGTCAACAATAGAGCACAACACATCCTTATAACACCAGATGAAAATGAATTCCTCAACATTATTTATAGACATATAAAAGTCAAAATCAACCTTCAGTCTGGCTTTCATCATTCTGACAAACAAAATGCTTGCATCACAATCGAGATCACCATCACCATCTACCTTATTTCTCCTACTAATATAAATAGCCATTTTTGTTTGGCCTAAAACAAAATTAAAAAGCTGGCATTTCTGTCTGTATTTCTGACTGTATCTATATCCAAGAATAAACATCTCTTTAGTAAACACTTCTTCAAACATTATGAACAATCGTTGCAACAATGCAAAAAAATTACAAAGTCTGCTACATTCTGAAAAACAATGAAACTCTGTTTCCCTTTGCACACAGAAAGGACAATTTTCATTTACATTAGGATTAATAACAGAAACAAAAGCATTGACAGCCACAATTCCACGTAACACTCTCCATTGTAAGTCCCCAACTTTTTTTGTTAGCGGTAATTTATATAGAGCTCTCCACACCGGCTTGACTTTATTGTCAAGCCCAAAATGAGCTCTCCAAGGAGTATCCGCTACACCATTCAATTTATCTTTGTTTAAAATCTTGACAAAAGACTTATACGTACATGGATTTACTTGTCATTGTGACCACGTTGTTTGTGAGAGTTCCATTTAACTCTAAAAATGGACCAGTGCAGTTTTTAAAAACAGGAACAAGAATTAATGAAGGAAAAATATAATTACTGTTGGGTTGACAATGTCCATTACAATATTCATTACACAAGGAGAGTTCAGTCTGTGCGAGTTCACTTTTCCAGTTATTAAGCAAGTGATTTACAGTCCTGATAGATCGGACTCATTTATGAGAGGCCAGTTTTTCAGCGTTAGACAGGTTTGGCCCAGTCAAATCAAAGACATGTTTCAAAGTAATAGTCCCCACTGAAATGAAACACTGTGCCATAAAAGACCCAGTTAAGTGCTCTACATTGAATCGTGTCCCATACAGCACTGGCTCTTTCAACAACCAAAACAGGGAATCAATCCTTGTCCTCAATTTCTGGAACATCCCCCACACAGTATACAACCCTTGATAAAACTTAGGAAGATTACATAGTTTGTGAGTCTTCAGATCCATTAAAAACAATGACTGAACTAGACCCAAATTTCCACCTTGGCTCAATATAGTATGGGCCAGGGGTCTCCAGACAAGGTTTTCTGGTCCAACAAGCAGTCTTTGTATAAATTGGAGTCTGAAAGTAGCACCTCTGCTAGCGAGATGAATTAGTCCATGACCTCCTTCTTGCTTTGGCAAAAACAAAAGACATTGTGGAACCCAATGTAAACGATCCCAGAAAAAATGTACAAAAACTGCTTGTATTTTTGCCAATAGCTGTGGCGGAGGATCTACACACATCAAGCGATGCCATAACATAGATGACACTAGGTTGTTAATCACTAATACACGTCCCTTAAAAGACATTTGTGGTAAGATTCACTTCCATTTTTTAAGACGTCCTTCGATTTTTTCTAAAACATTGTCCCAGTTTTTGCACACAAATGAATTGTCTCCTAAAAACACACCAAGATACTTAAAACCACCCTTAACCCAAGATAACCCATTGGGTAAAACAGACTTTTTAACTAACTCAACACCAAATGCTATGGTGTCACTTTTCCCCCAGTTGATTTTTGCAGGTGACAAAACACTGAAATCATTTATACATTCGACAAGAAAATTAATACATAGACAAGGTTGCCTCTGGCTCTGGCATCAGGGCATGGTTTGTTCAGAAAGATGTTGAATTCTGCTGGTGAGTTGGCATAGCCGAAGGGACACCGTGTGAAGGTGTACTGTCGATTGCCAAAAGTGAATGCCAGCTTGTGTTGGTCATCGGGATGGACAGGGATTGTCCAGAACCCGGAGGCGACGTCCAGTGTGGACAGGATCGTCGAGCCTTTGATCTTTGGAATTTCTTGGTCCAATTGGGTCATAGACCATAGTGACAATGGTACTTGCTGATTCAACTTGCGATAGTCGATGGTAGGCCGCCATTTTCTGTTGGGTTTTAGGACTGGCCATATCGGGGCAGAGTATGTGCTGTTACAGGGCCGGATGACCCCCTTTTTCAGCATGGAGTCAACAATCTCTTGCACTGGCTCATATGACGCTATTGGAATCTTGTACTGTTGCACAAATGTGGGTGGTGCATTTGGGTTTGTCGGGATGCGCACAGTGTGGATGTTGGTCAGTCCACAATCCAGAGAATCCTTTGCGAAGGAGTTCTTGTACTTGTGCAGAACCTCTTTGAGTCCTTGGCGATCCGCTTCATTGTGGAGGGCATCCACCTCACTCAGGATCTGTTGAACATGTGCGTTGAACCCGGCGTAGGGTTCTTCTGCAGTGAGGTCATTTGAGGGGCTTTGGGCCCCGATGGTCACCTGTGTAGGTGATTCTGTCGCAGGCTGTGTTGAGACAGCGTAGACAGCGAGGTGAGTGTCATCTGTTAACTCTGAGCGGCAGACACTTTCTCTGGACACCGGCAGAATGGAAGTGATTGCAATGGTTTCATGGGGTTTTGTGAACGTTACGGTGTCGTCGTATTCGTCTGACATTAGCTGTGTGGGTATAGGGCCTATGACAGGTACCATCAGTTCAAAGTCATGGAACGCTTGGCTGATGAGCCATCCCAGGTGATTGGCTTTGGGAACGTGGATGTCTTGGGCCGTACAGTTGTTGAACAACACATACACAGCACGAGATGACACTTCCATGAGAGGTGTGGCTTCCAGAGTCAGTCCGAGTTTTAGGCAGGTCCTGGAAGAGCTTGGCCAGGTCGCATGTTGAGGCGGACGCTGACACTCTTGCTGTAGGCAGGTATTGTGGCTTCTTGCTCCGTGATCATAGCGCATGCGTCTGGCATGGTTTGACCGGATTGGAGGTTCTTGAGGTTGACTGACGTTGTCAGTTGGTGTGACAGGGGAGCCCATATGATGTCGTTTACGGTACCAACGCAAGCATTGAGCCGGACCAGGATATCCGCTCCAATGTAGATGTCATGCGGCAGGTCTGGGACAACGAGGAAGTAGTGACTCAGCTGTCTGTTGTTCCATCGTATGTCCAGAGCGCAGATGATCTTGGAGGTGGCCATGGTTGTCGACCAGGGACTGAGAGGGAAGCGGCTGTGCTTAGCGACATGTGGTAGAGACTGATGTCTCTGCTTCAATGTTTTGAATAGCTTCAGGCTGATGGCTGAGTTCTCTGCCCACAGGGCTAGTGCCGTGTCGGACACTGATGTGCCTTGGACATCTATTGCAGTCATGATTCGAAGGGGGCCTGCATTTGATTCAGGCTCCTGCAGTGAGCAGAGGAGGGGGTCCTTGTCCTTGCTGTTTGTGCTTGGTCCAGATCCTGGCTTTGCTACTGCATCATCGATCAGTGACTTAGGGGCGGTGTCGGTGACTTGACACTGCGACTCGTTGGAGTCTAACTGTTTGCTGCCTGTCCTGACCGTCACCAGTTACTGGATTACCCTTTTGGATTGCCTTGTATGATTTTGTTTGCTGATGCTGACCCTGCCTGTTTGACTACGTTTTATGAATAGAGCTGCATTTGGATCCACATCTCGGTTGTCACACTTCCCATGTTACACCTATTAAGTTGGCTTGAGAAATTGATCACTGAAATGCTATTTAAACTTATTAGTGGTGCTTGCCAAGGCATCACTATTGTTCCCTTTCAGTCGGTCACTGTCGACGTCACGTCAATACCGACGAATTGGGAATCTCGCTAGAGAGACCAATCTACTTAGAGTGTGAACTAAACGAGCCAATGCACACTGGCATGCGATAATTGCATCCAGCTCATCACGGCACAAGCATAAGTAGGCAGCAGGTGCAACGCATACTCAGCTTTTCGCTTCAGAGACATGCAATTTAATTAACCCTGCTCCTGACCAAGCTTCGTTTGTGTTCGAAAGAACGAGTTCAGCACGCTCTAAGGAGTTTCTTTGTGCTGCCGGTACGGCGCATCAGTGGTGGTTGCGTTCCTTTGTCGAGTGGGTTGCACACATCAGGCTGCACTACCCCCTGTTTGTGTTGCACGCGGCCATCTCCCCTGTGCGCTTCAGCACACTAAAAGAGAAATCCTAAATGAGCATTCACGGGTGGCATGTCTTTATAAAGACGACGTTGCGTCTGTACCAACTCGACATTATGTCTTTATAAAGACAACGTTGCATCTGGGTACAGATGCTGTTCCACCCGTGCGTTTCTGGATGCTGTCGTTTCCTGGCGCCGGGTGATGGTCACGATTGCTGTCTCATGTGTCTGGACTTTTATGGACTAGTCATGTTCTCATTGCGGGAAGTCGCCTGGGTGGTCTTACGGTGACAGTGAGGAATTCCCCTCCGAGGAACCAACCTCCCAGGGCTCCTCACTACACCAGCACTCTGCAGCCAGTGGAGATGCCCATGGAACAGGCTGGGCCCTCTAAAGGGGTACCACTCATATCCTTCGGCACTCCCCCCGACGATCGGATGATTGGTTTCTTTGGGTAGCTCGCACTGGTTCTCAGGGCCCCACCCCAGTACCTTTCTTCCCGGAGGTGTATGAAGAGCTTACCAGGTCGTGAACGGCATGTTTCACTGCCAGAAACCAGCCTGGTGGCTCCTGCTTCCTCAACACTCTCGACGGTGGGGCAGCTAAGGGAGTATACGGAGGTCCCCCCGGTGGAGCGGTCGGTAGCGATGCAACTGTGTCCAAACACCACTTCCACCTGGTGGGGCAAACCGTGCCTCCTCTCCCGGGCCTGTAAGTACTCGTCTGGTCTGACCGGCAGTGCTTATGTGGCCTGCGGAGAAGCTGCCTCTGCCCTACACGCCATGGCATTGCTACAGGTCCAGCAGGCTAAAGCACTGAAAGACCCGCACGAGGATGGTCACGACCCGGAGGTTCTCAGAGAACTATGAACCACAAATGATCTCACGCTTCATGCGACGAAGGTCACTGCACATTCTCTGGGTCGTGTGATGTCCACATTGGTGGTCCATGAGTGCCATCTCTGGCTGTGCGTGGCTGACATGAGGGACAACAATAAGATCCTGTTCCTAAATGCCCCTGTGTCTCAGTCCGGCCTTTTCAGCGACGCAGTTGAGAACTTTGCCCAGCAGTTCTCGGCTGCACAGAAGTAGACTGAGACCATCAAACACATCCTGCCCTGGCGGTCAGCTGCTGCCTACCTCCCCGGGAGGAGGGCCGGGTGGAGAATCTTTTGTTTCCTTTTGTCCCGCCACTGACCAGACGGTCAGTGTTACCCAAAATCTCAACAAAAGAGCAGTTTCCTCTAACTCTTGGTCCCCAGAGGGGACAGAGAGTTGTGGACGGGTCAGCCGCAGATCACACTCATCCTCCCGTGTTGCCAGCGGGCAGCAGTGGGCGGTTCAAGAGCACTATCGAAGGTCCTACCCATGCACCATCTGCCCTACTGTGGAACCAGGTAAGTGTTGCACTGTACACTCAGACCCCGCTTCGGGCCACACATGAGCCGCCCGAGCTGTGTCCCTGTGTTCCACCTCGCTGCCCCACTGCGGGTACATCGGTGGTTCCGTTGGTCCTCCTTGCATGGTATTTCGGAGCTTGGCTAGCACTGCCCAACTTGTCCCGTTGGCTCCTTCGGACCATCAGATTCTGCTATGCCATTCAGTTCGCTTGTTGTCCCCCAAGTTCAGGGGCATCCACTTCACTTCAGTGAAAGCAGCCTTGCATTTGAAGGATGAGCATATCAGTACAAGATCCTGCCCTTCGGGCTGTCCCTGTCCCCCCGTTTCTTCATGAAAGTTTTGGAGGTGGCCCTAGTTCCCCTAAGAGAGCAGAGTGTTTGCGTCCTCAACTACCTCGGCGATTGGCGCATACTGGCTCACGCCTGATTCACACATGCTCCATCTGCAGTGCGTATGCAGTCCGTGTGCGTTACGTATGTGGTGCAGAAGCAGCACGGACTCATTGTGTTTTCACACAGGACGCGTTTGCAATCCGCTCCTGATCCGCGGCTGTTTACCACAAACACAACATTTATTATTTTGATTTCAGATCCAAACGTTTAGCCTATACTGAAAGTGCTTTTTCAGCATTGTGATCCTGTTTTATCACAGTACAGTTACACAATCTTTCATAGATATATTCACGTTTAAACTCAATTAATTAATTAATTAATTAATCTAAACGCTTAATATAAACAACGTATTAAATGCATTTGGCTATAGATTTGTAAATTAAGTTGCTCAAGCAAGTGGAAACACATTTAAACACAGCATATAGCCAGTGTTTGGCTAACACAAATATTTTAAATTAAACCCACTGACAGAAACAGTCGGCTCTCGTGCCTTTTTACATTTAAATATTTATTACAAACAGTCCCGCGGGTCTTAAAAAACCACAAGACACAAGTGCATACGTTGCCTTGTTTATCTAAAAGTGCACTTTTATTTGTTTTAAACCTAGCCAAAAAGCCTGTGAAACACAGTAGACTTTAATTATATATATTTATTGTGATATTACTACATTTCCATGTCAATCCATGTTCATTTTTACCGTGAACAAAGCGCTGTCACTTTAATTCAGCTCGTGCAGCACAGCAAAAATAGACTCGGTACGGAAACGATTGCTGCACTGCTGCAGCCGCACCGCTCCTGGAACGCACTGCCAGACCGCAACCACGTGCAGTGTGAATGCTTTAATCCGTTAACATGGGTGCGGAATAAAATACACACCGCAAACGCACTGCAAACGGAGCATGTGTGAATCAGGCGTCAGTCTCAGGAACAGTTGTGCGAACACATGGATTTGGTGCTTGCGCACCTCAGCCAGTTGGGTCTTCGGGTAAAGTGAGAAAAGAGCAAACTCTCCCTGACGCAGATGATCTCAGATGAGTCTCCAGAATATATGTGTCACACTCTCCGTGGAACGAGGAGACGTGAAGTTCTTTAACATAAACTGATATTTAATGAGAATATGGACAGGGCATCCAACGAAGGAACACAAGGAAGACATTTAACATGACGTTTAACAGCAGCGTTTAAAAACCAGGGAAGAGCACAGGACTTATAAAGACGGGTGAAACATAACTGAAGCAGAGCAGGCCCTGGAGAAGTGGGCCCTGGAGGAGCGGGCACTGGAGGGCGCTCTGGGGTAAGGAGAAGCGCTGAGAACTCTGGGAGTAGCGCCATAACCAGGAGCTCTGGGGTTGGAGCCGGCAGGCTTGACAGCAGAGAGGCCGGCGGACTTAATTGAGCCTCGGACAGCGGCCTGGATTTCACCGCGGATGGCGTGCTTGAATGAGCCGCGGACGGCGGCCATGAATTCCCCACAGACAGCGGGCTGGGATGAGCCGCGAACGGCGGCCTGAATTTCCTTGCAGACGGCAGCATGCTTGACTTCCCCGGGAACGGCAGGCTTGAGTGAGCGGCGACTTCCATGCCGCGGAGAAACGATGAATACAAAAGACTTTTCAAAAAAACGAAAACAAAAAAGGGGAGAAGGGGGCGCCGCTTACTTTTGTTGGTCTGCTGTTCTGTCACACTCTCCGTGGAACGAGCAGTCGTGGAGTTCTTTAACATAAACTGATATTTAATGAGAATATCGACAGGGCATCCAACGAAGGAACAGAAGGAAGACATTTAACATGAACACATGACTTATAAAGACAGGGAAAGTAATCAGGAAGAACAGAAACAGATGGAGTAATAAATCAAAAACCATGGAAACTAATGATAAGAACAGGAACTAAACCAAATAAGGACAAACAGGAACTCAGACATGTGACAATATCGACTCTCACACCACACAGACTGTCAAATATTACCCTGGACTGCATTTCCCATCATTCATTGCACTAAGTACACACAGCTGTCTCAATCACACGCTCACAGCTGAAAATTATCACACAATCACAAACCCTACTGAAACCATGAACTTCCTCTTCCTCTCGGCCGAGTCTTGTTCTGCGTTTAGCACTCTCCTAGTGTTAGCTGCCTTACCGAGCCATTCTGTGTTTCTGTTTAGTTCCAGTATTGTCCTGCATTTATTACTCCCCTAGTTTTAGCTGCGATACGGAACCTGTTTCTTGTTTTCTCGTCTGTGTTTCCTGGATTTACCCTTGTCTCCCCGTTCGGACTCTGTTTGTACCTTATCTGGACTATCGCTCATGTTTCTGGATTACCCCTGTTGTCAAGCCCTCTGGATATTGTTCACCGATCAAAGACCCACGCTTGCCTTCTGGATTATTTTTGTATCTCGTCTGTGCCATACCTGTGTGCTGATGTTTTGACCCTGCTTGTGTTTTTTGACCACATCTTTGTTTGATAAAGTTTGCAAATGGAGCCGCACGTCGCCCCGTTACAGCTACTTTTTGAGAAAAGTATTTTACAAGAAAACGTTATTTCATTCTTGCTACTTCATTTTATGTGTAATTCAGAGTGTTACTTGTTGTTTCGTTGTAATTATTTATGGAATTTACTATCCCATTCAGAGTGAAAAAAAAGCGTTTCTAACTGGATCTCTGAACATGATCTGTCTGAACAGGTCATCACACAAATAGATTTTCTCTTGAAATTCGTGTGAGGAGTAAAATGAACAAATACATGTTTATGTGAGCAAAAGCAGATGAGTTACATGGAATGTTGATCTCTTCTGTCAATGTACATCCAGGGCCGGCGCCACGGGGGTGGGCGGGACATTTCAGAAAAAAAACAAACAAAAAAAACCTTTTGATATATTAGTGTTCTCATTTCACAATCAATGGCATTTATGTACACTGCTTCAGTTATGTTTCATCAGAAATGACTAGATAACCATCTGGTCTGCCACAGTACAGCATGTCAACTGGTAAACGCAGTTCCTAAGTAAAATATGAAACTGTAGATACCGTGACACTGACACACTGATGATTCCACAAAATCCAAAATCACATTTTTTTTTTTTTTTAACAGTTCAGGACTTTTTGTTGTGGGAACATTTTGTCCCAATCGTCAAACAGATCATTAAAACAGTAAGGATGCTATGTCATACCATAACACGTACAGTCACAGAAAGATGTCTTTATATCATTGTCATAATCCTGGTTCTGTGCTTTTCTGTTTTGTAGAACTTTTATGTTGAATTGTATTTTCTGTAAGATACTTGGAAAATGTAGTGAGCTAAGCTAACAGTTACTCTTCATTAAAAGAAGCTTCACTACACTGAAGCTATCCTCCTGGGAAATGTAGCAATCTAAGCTACAGCAACATGGCAAAAGTAGTTTACTACATCCAAGCTATCTTTTTCATATTGAACCAACATCATACCAAGTCAATGCTCTCTCAGTGATCAATAAAATAGTCAATCAAGCAGATAGACAGGCATAATAGTTCAGGTTAATTGTTTATTCAACAACTGTTCCAAACTAATTTGGCAACAAAAATCAGTATCATGTACAGGGCTGGATTTACCTCATATTGTGACAGAGGCTAAATAAATGTTTGCTGTCAGCCGGAAACTTCCTATCACCTAAACTGCTACTTTTTAGGAAATAAAAAAACACTGTATTTTAATTAATAATAAACATTGTTTTGTCAAAGTTGGTGTTGTGGCTTTATTGTATACAGATACATTTATATAAATGGTAACACTTCACAATAACTCTCATTGAACTTAAAACAATCTTCACATAAACCCATTATAATAAATGTTATATTTAGCTAGGTTACCTGTGCCCCTCAGCAGAAATATACAGAAATTGAATAAAGTTATCAAACACTAAATTCTGAACTAAATACAGATAAATAGTTACAGCTATATACAAGTTATTGATTTCCTCTTTTTTCTTTTATTCTTGATGAACAGACATCACAGCAGCTTGTTATTAGGCTGTTTTTGGCTGCTATTTCATTAAGAGGTGTCACTGCTGAACGTGACGCGGATCTGACAAGTCAAGTCAAGTCACCTTTATTTATATAGCGCTTTTAACAATACAGATTGTGTCAAAGCACTTAACAGTATCAAATTGGAGGATAGAGTGTCAGTATTGTATAATAATAAGATTAAACACTCAATTTTCAGTTTTTGAATTGACACCCATCTTATTTCCTCTCAACTCTCATCACCTTTTCTGACCCTTTTCATGCCGGATCCATTTCAGGCTCTACTAATAAGCTGACGAGTTGAATCGGGTGTGTTAGATGAGGGAGACAGTGCTGGGATGCTCCAGGACAGTTTTGAAAACCATTTCAGAGACATGTTCTTAATGTAACTCATATATAACATATTACATGCACACACAGTTTTAAGGCATGTAGTTTTAGTCGCCTTTTTTGGTAACTTCATGCTTTAACTGACCACGACATTGCATGCACGTAGTTTATTTCGCGCTTTGATATGAATTGATACAGGGTACAGTGTGCGCCGGTTTCCGTGTTCGTTTGACTCACGCCTGGCGCTTAAGTGAAGCTGGAGGGCGCGTCTGAAACGTCTCCGGACTGGTGTGATCGTAAAGACGTTCTGCGACTGAATAAAAGCGCTTCTTGATAAGAAAAAACAGACAGAAACAGCAGTTATGAGTGGGGTGGCCAACCCTAGGCTCCACCCCTGCATTAACGGCGTTAAATAATTTTAACGCGTTAATCTGAAAAAAGTAATTGCCTGCATTAAAGCGCTAATTCTGACAGCACTAATATAAATATATAAACATATATATATATATATATATATATATATATAAAAAAAAAATATATATATATGGCCTTCTAACCTTTAAAACATTGTATTTGTCTAAACTGTTGTGTTTAAACTCTAATGTGCAATGTTTTGTAGAATCAAAAATATCCTGGCATGAGTGTGACTGTGAACTGAAGTTGCATGCCTATGGTGAGACGTTTGTTTATAACAACTAACCATAAATAATGATACTTGATTAATATGAGTGTCTTATCAATGCTCAGATCTCCAATCAACAGTGCATGTGCCAGATGATAACAGATACACTGTTGTTCATTGTTCACTGTGTCCAGATGATTGATATACACAGCTGGCGCCAGCGCTGCACTGGTGAGGGTGCGGCTGAAGTTACAAAAGGGGACGATGACGTAGCACAAAGTATCCCAACTAAAAATGTGTCCCATTCAAGTATTTATTGGACCGTAAACAAACCTGCTCACTACTACTACAACTCTTAGAACACTGGGTTCACACAGATAGTCTTATGGCTGTTAAAAATGCGAGACACCGGTCAGGGGAATTAAAAAAGCGCATGGTCTAGAGATTTGTTTTTAAAAGCTGAACTTCTTTGAACTTTAGCGGCGTGTTTTTGAATTGATGTAGGCTCTCATGCGCGAAAAGCTGCTATAAAGACCTGAGGCGAGAGCGCAGCATTCAAAGACGTCAATTGAAATGCAATGGAAAAGTACCGCAGTGGAATTTAAAGAAAATGCGTTCCGAGTGAATGATCCAACTATAACCTACTTAGCAAATACACATGGCAGCATATTGAATAATATTACATAAACAAAATCGCGTAGGCCAATATATTCAAAAATCTGACATCCAGGAAATAAATACATTTTAGATCACCAGATATAATTATGTCTAAGACGGCAGTTACACCACAAATACAGACAAGTGATACCACTGCTACCACCAGAAATATTTAATGCTTTACTATAAAACATGCTCATTGAGACCCAGATGCATAATTTTATGGTAAGTTAGAACAACAGCAACAAACAATAACAGTGAAATAATCAACAAACTATGATCATCTAGCCCTCTATTAAACATTTAAAAATTTCATCATACCAGTAGCTTACTCAGTAAAGCTGCATTAGTTGCACGGAAAGTTTGTGTGTCAACTGTAACAATTAAAATGTGAGTTTGTGAAACGGACTGTCCTAAATTGTTGTTATAATAGCATAATATTAATGCTAGAAAGCCTATGCACTTGGCAACTGTATTTTTAAAATAACTTATTATATTTAATAATTAAAATCTATATTCACAGTCATCTTGAGTGAGGGGGGCGTGATAGTCCGATTGAGGGGGCGATGCCCACGTCCCCCCCACCCCCGTGGCACCGGCCCTGGATGTACATTGACAGAAGAGATCAACATTCCATGTAACTCATCTGCTTTTGCTCACATAAACATGTATTTGTTCATTTTACTCCTCACACAAATTTCAAGAGAAAATCTATTTGTGTGATGACGTGTTCAGACAGATCATGTTCAGAGCTCCAGTTAAAAACGCTTGAATTCCAAACTGAAGATTATTTGGGAAATTGACTTGCTACTAGCATGATATGCCATCTGACACCATTTTGAAGAGCATTTTCAAAATTAATTTGTCACATTGTTGCACCATGTAACCCTCTATGGGATATTGTCATTTATAAATGACGCTGAGAAAATTGCATTTTGTTCATCCAACAATTATTTATTTATTTTAGTGATGTCATATGACGACTTCAACCAGTAAAATTAAAATGTATTTGCCATGTGCTTCACATTTTTGGTAACAAAGTAGTAAAGGTGACATTAGGTGTGTTCGACTTAACACAGTGCTGCACAGATCAAAATCAATCAAAATCTGACTTGAAGCCGGTTAGAAGTTACATTTATCATAAAACACTGATAAAAGCATATACAGGTGCATCTCAATAAATTAGAATGTCGTGAAAAAGTTCATTTTTTCTTGTAAGTTATTTCAAAAAGTGAAACTTTCATATATTTTAGATTCATTGCATGTAAAGTAAAACATTTCAAAAGTTTTTTTGTTTTAATTTTGATGATTAGAGTTTACAGCTCATGAACGTCAAAAATCAGTATCTCAAAATATTAGAATATTTACATTTGAGTTTCAATTAATGACCATACCTACAGTATAAATTCCGGGTATCTCTTGTTCTTTGAAACAATAATGGAGAAGACTGCTGACTTGGCAATGATACAGAAGACGAACATTGACGCCCTCCACAAAGAGGGTAAGTCACAGAGGGTCATTACTGAAAGGTGTGGCTGTTTACAGAGTGCTGTATCAAAGCATATTAAATGCAAAGTTGACTGGAAGGAAGAATTTGGGTAGGAAAAGGTGCACAAGCAACAGGGATGACTGCAAGCTTGAGAATACTGTCAAGCAAAGCTGATTCAAACACTTGGGAGAGCTTCACAAGGAGTGGACTGAAGCTGGAGTGCATCAAGAGTCACCACGCTCAGACGTCTTCAGGAAAAGGGCTACCAAGTCCACTTCTGAAACAGAGACAACGTCAGAAGCATCTTACCTGGGCTGTGGAGAAAAAGAACTGGACTGTTGCTCAGTGGTCCAAAGTCCTCTTTTCAGATGAAAGTAAATTTTGCATTTCATTTGGAAATCAAGGTCCCAGAGTCTGGAGGAAGAGTGGAGAGGCACAGAATCCATGTTGCTTGAAGTCCAGTGTGAAGTTTCCACAGTCAGTGATGATTTGGGCCGCCATGTCATCTGCTGGTGTTGGTCCACTGTGTTTTCTGAAGTCCACAGTCAACGCAGCCATCTACCAGGAAATTTTAGAGCACTTCATGCTTCCTTCTGCTGACAAGCTTTATGGAGATGCTGATTTCATTTTCCAGCAGGACTTGGCACCTGCCCACACTGCCAAAGGTACCAAAAGCTGGTTCAATGACCATGGTGTTACTGTGCTTGATTGGCCAGCAAACTCGCCTGACCTGAACCCCATAGAGAATATATGGGATATTGTCAAGAGGAAGATGAGAGACACCAGACCCAACAATGCAGATGACCTGAAGGCCGCTATCAAAGAAACCTGGGCTTCCATACCACCTCAGCAGTGCCACAAACTGATCACCTCTATGCCACGCCGAATTGAGGCAGTAATTAAAGCAAAAGGAGCCCCTACCAAGTATTGAGTACATATACAGTAAATAAACATACTTTCCAGAAGGCCAACAATTCACTAAAAATGTTTTTTTTATTGGTCTTATGAAGTATTCTAATTTGTTGAGATAGTGAATTGGTGGGTTTTTGTTAAATGTGAGCCTAAATCATCACAATTAAAAGAACCAAAGACTTAAACTACTTCAGTCTGTGTGCACTGAATTTATTTAATACACGAGTTTCACAATTTGAGTTGAATTACTGAAATAAATGAACTTTTCCACGACATTCTAATTTATTGAGATGCACCTGTACAACCCCCCTTTATTTGTGTTTAGATAGTATATGTTTATGTTGAACTTTATTCTTGAACAGATGGCGCTGTATTAAAACAAGTGTTTTTGTTGCTCATGAAAAAGGTTCTGAAATGTCTGTGTATTTGACAAATATTGCATTTAATTCACTTCATCTGTTATGGAGTATGCAAACACCATGAGAGCATCACTACCAGGAGCAGAAAGTGTCTGACTTGACGGCTCCGTTTTCAACTCCAACCCCAACTGCAACTGGCTAATCTTGTTGACAGCCGTCTGCAGCCGTGGTTCAAGTTGAACACACCTATTAGCACATGTTAGGTCACATGCTCTCAAGGCTCCACAGTAAGCTCATTTTAGACTAGAAATACATGTAAATTCAAGTTATAAAAAATATAATTGTACATCCAAATTAGTTTTCTAAAGTTTATTGTCATTTTTAATGCACTTTTATAAAAACAATAACTCAGAGGCCCAAAAAATCTGAGCGTCATGCATAACTGACAAAGTCCTATTATGGAATGTATATTTAGTGTAGCTGGCTCTATAGACCAGCATTGGCAGGCAGTATAATAGCCTTTCTGTCAGGACCACTATCGTCAATATAACTTATGATTAGCATACATTTTAGGTTGGGGGAATGGTTCTGTTCTGGGCAAACACTCGCTGCCCATCCACGCAGCCTAGCATGGATAGGAGCAGGGAGAGCAGAACAACCCCCCAAAACAACCATATATGCTGAACCCCCCAACCAAAATGTTGATAGCAATCTAACTGAAAGCCTTACGGAAGGAGAGTGGCGGCGAAGGGGTGCTCTTCTGCTATGACGGGTAGGAAGAGCAGCTTGCCTCTTCGGGAACAGTGGCAGCGAAGGGGTGCTCTTTTTATAATCAACTAAGAAGAGCAGCAAGCCCCTTACCGGAGGAGTGTAGCAGCAAAGAGGTGCTCTTCTTAATAGCAGCCAAGAAGAGCAGCAAGCCCCTTTTTAATGCAACCTGAAATTAAGATGCGGAATCCACTAGATTTCAGCCCAGTTGCCAGTTGTAGCAAACACTGCGTACTGCAGCCATAGAGCAAGCAATGACAGGTTTAGAGATTGCAGATTCTGCCTAGCCTAAGTTTAGCATCCATAACATGGCATATAACTCAATTCAAGTCATGTTTATACAGATTGTCGCCTCCCATGATATTAGCGTTTGCTGACATACATGTCCTCTGTCTGATAACCCGCATTAGTATAATAGACAATCCTTACCAATACTCTCGAAGCTTATGCAACAGTGTGTAGCTTGCTTAAGCACGGCATGTTGCAGTAGTCAGACCTAATCAAATAGCATAACCAATAACCAGATGACCCATAGCAGCAAGGTTCGCTGGTAAATTTAACTGGTAATGTTACCAGTGTGACAACACGATAGCATGCCTAGCAAACATAACTGAACAACTAGTTTAAACAATGAGCAATATCTGAAGCATGTTCGCCAGCATGGCATTAGGCAATAAAATGAAAGAAAATTTGCTTAGCTTCGTGAAGAACTTCAGAGATGAATAAAGGGTGAAATGGCCAGTTGTACATGGATGCTGTAACCCCTGGGTTCGACAAACATGTTGGCGCCTTTTGGTGCATTTTTTTTGAAAGCCCCTAAAGGAACTTAAATTACTCAGTGAGGTTTAATCGTACAGATAAGAGTAATACATCAATCAAATCTGAATATACAAAAACAAATATTCTGTGATAAAGTAATCTGTATGAAACCAACACAATGTTCAGTCTAACTCATTATGTCTAATGCGAACCCGCCCCCTCGCAGCTCGCGCCGTTCATATGTAAAGATCCACGTGAGCTGCGCGCGTGTAAATGCCCAACATAAACAAAGAGTGAGGAGATCTTTCATCGTGGCTACTGTTCGTTTCTGGAAGAAGACTCGCTGAGTAAAGGCAGGATTTCCCTCAAAAGAAGAACAAGATTTCTTCCAGTAGAGGAGATCAATCTGATGAGTAAGTAATGTTTATTTTTTTGCATTAGTTAATGTCTTATTGTGACAAACTTGAACACATTACTAGTTGGGTTTTTCCCAAACTACAGCATGATGAATGTTACACATCTAAGAATGTTTAGACCGTGTTTATTATTAATACTCTGTTCACAAATAGATTTGAATAGTGTGCTAAACAATAATAATAAGTTTCTAAGTTATAAAATATCCTTTTTTATAGTACAAAGTACATCATTTTATAGTACAAAGCATACTTGAGTCTATGGCTACAGAATCATATCATAGGCTACTATAAAATCCTACATACTAGGCTGTATGACTACAAAATCATAGTTGGGTTTTTCCCAAACTATAATTCCTGACTACAGTGTTTGAAATTGAGTAAAACATTTTGAATATGATAGACAATTCATTGTATTTAAATTTCTTACGGCGTGATTTTGTTTTCATGCTCTATATAAAACAATACAAGTAATATGAATGTACACTGTAACATGATCAATGCTGCGAGTCTAAGTGTGTTTAGAACATGATTTTTGTTAATAGCCTACTCTGTTTAAAAATATATTTTAATAATGTGCTAAACAATAATAATTAGTTTCTCAGATATAAAATGTCTTTTCTTTTTATGATAGTACAAAGCATGCGTGAGTCTATGGCTATAAAACTTATAAATATAAATACAGATGCTCCTGATATTAACATGCTCACAAATGTTTGTTTTTTTTGGTTGTTTGTATTTTATTGAATCAGATACCTGCAGGAATGACTCAAAGTCTGTTCACATCTCTGTGGTTCGATCAGTGTGCTCAATGTGTCTTTGACCTTCATTATGTAAGTTTTGATTATACTGTGTTGTAAATAAAATACAAATAATTTAAAAACCTATTTTTTTTAATCTCCTCACATTCTGTTTTACCTGCCTCAAAGTCATAGTCACACTGATGGGCCATTATGGGCCATTAGGGGAGGGCCCTTTGTCTCTCAGGTGAGAATCACTTTATATTCAAGCCCATTGCCATTCCCTCGCATATAGGCTTTCGATCACAAAACATGTCTTTAAAAATTTAAATCAATATATTGTTTTCTGTGAGTGAGTAAACAAGATTATTTTCACATCATTTTGAAGCAAAAACTCTAGGCTACAACATTCAGTTATCATAAGTCTTGTGAACAAATGTTCTGTATGTGTTTTATGGCCTTATTTCATTGACTTCAGAATTGTAGTTTTTCACTAACCACGCATAAACTTTGCTTTCTCAAAAACACAATCATGTACATAAACGCTGCTAACATATTATTGTAGCCCAGTTTGTGCTGTTTACAGTATTATTAGACTTTAGCCATTTATATTTTTATAAGCAACTGAAAAAAGCACAAATGTCAGGGCATGTCGAAACTTCTCCAGGCCCCCAAAACACCAGTCGTATTAGAACACCTTCGGCGATGAATTGGGGGCAAAGTGTCTATATCAACTGCAAGGAGCCGTGCTCGCTCAGATCGCTTTCAGTCTATCGGCTTGACAAACAACGCGGCAAATTCTCTTAAGTTCACAACTTGAATTTGGTGAGATACTCTGTGGGAATACTGTCGAAAAATCCTGATTGAACGCTTCCTATGGAGATGGAATTCACCGTCTGATTAGTTCCTAAGCGAAGCGATAGCTGCTGAATAATGACTGAAGGAACCTTATGAAGGGAATTACGATTGGTGTCGTGATCCTATAGGTAGACGTGGATCAGCTGAGTGTCAGCTGATGCGAGCTTGACTAACATGGCCTGCCAGAACTATTGCTATGCTCGATTTATGCATGTTTTAGGTTAAGTTTTCAAGATTTTTGGAAGATGGAGAAACAAATCTGTACTTATTTTAGAAGGTATTGATGATAGTCATAGGAGTGCATCAGAAAATCAGGTTGTAGTAATAAAAGAAGTTGTTGAGGACCAAGAAGGATAGAAGCAATGAGGGTAAGGGCAGTAATGAATAATAGGTTGTTGTGGAAGTAAGGGCGCACGGGTGGTTCATGGGAATGTTTACATTCAAATAAGTTGCCATTGGACGAATAGTTAGGGTGAGGTCTTGTGCTCACTATATGGACGACACAAGCCACTTATTCTAATGGTGACATGGACGTTTTCTGAAAACACAGGTAAGGCATCAAAATCAGCCATAGGCTGTGTACGGACGCCTCTGGAGGTGCCCAAGCACTGCGTGGAGGCCACTAAGAGCCTTTGGAGCCCCCTAACATACTATTCTTCATCATAGTCTTCCTCAGTGCCACAGAGTGCCTATTTTGACCTCTAACCACCTAAACTTCTCTATTACGATCAAGATGATGCCAGCCTCAGTGCTTGGCTCTCCAGTGTTTGTACTTTTTTTGTTAGTTTTTCCTGTTTTTTGTCTCTCAAACACAATCAGTTTTACTAGGGATGAACTACTGAACATTCGGTAGAACACACCACAAAATCTTCTACCGGATTTCGATTATTCGGACGTTTTGCTGAATGTTGTAGTTGGCGGAGCAGCGGCGTTGATCAAATGCTTCAGGACGCGTAGACGGGAGAAGCCAGCCGGCACGCTCGTGAAGCTCAGACAACTCGGATTTCGAATGCCATCGCCTAGCATCCATCTGGCGAATCTCCGCACTCTACCCAACAAAACGGACAAACTTCTTCTGCTCTCCTGGACAAACAAGGATTTTTCAAACTCTGCTGCTCTGTATTTCACGGAAACCTGGCTGAATCACGCCATTCCGGACAGCGCGTTGAGTCTGCCGGGCTTTCAGCTGTTCAGAGCGGATCGTGATGCAGAATCAACGTGGAAATCGCGCGGCGGCAGGACATGCTTTTACATCAGTGAGAGGTGGTGTACAGATGTAACTGCGTTAAAGAAGATGTGCTGTCTCGATCTAGAAGTGCTCTTCATTAACTGTAAGCCGTTCTATTCGCTGCTGAAGTTTTGCTCGTTCATTCTCGTGAGTGTTTAAATTCCACCGGAAGTGCACGTGAGCCTGGCTTTACAGAAACTCGCTGATCTGATCACAGAGACAGAGCAACAACACCCGGACTCTGTTTTAATAATTCTCGAAGACTTTAATAAAGCCAGTCTCTCCCGTGAACTGCCAAAATACAGACAGCATGTTACATGTCCCACCAGAGACAGTAATATATTGGATCACTGTTACACAGCAATAAAGTATGCATACCCCTCTGTCCCACGGGCAGCTTTAGGACTCTCTGATCACTGTTTGGTTCATCTCATACCGACCTACAGGCAGAAACTGAAATCAGCTAAACCTGTATTAAGGACTGTAAAAAGATGGACTAATGAAGAAGAGTGGGATTTACAAGCCTGTTTTCACCTCACTGATTGGACTGAAGCTGCTGCCACCGATCTGGACAAGCTCACAGAGACCGTAACTTCGTATATCAGTTTCTGTGAAGACATGTGCATCCCTTCCAGGTCTCATTTAACCTACAACAATGACAAACCATGGTTCACTGCAAAACACAGACAGCTCCGTCAGGCCAAAGAAGATGCAGACAGATCAGGAATGGGGACAGATTCTTGTATAAACAGGCCAAATATACACTGGAAAGGAGATCAGAGAGGCCAAGAGGAATTATTCCAGAAAGCTAAGGAACCAATTCCCTTCCAGTGATCCTGCTTCAGTGTGGAAAGTTCTGAAAGACATCACCAATTACAAGACACCATCCCCCAGTACTGTGGAGAATCAACAACTGGCAGACGATCTGAACGAGTTCTATTGCAGGTTTGAAAAAACACCATTCACACCTCCTGCAACCCCCCTCTCCCCCCTCCTGGACTTCAGATCAGTGAAGATGATGTGTGTCAGGTCTTCAGAGAGAACAAGAGAAGAAAGGCACCAGGCCCAGACGGTGTGACACCAGCCTGTCTGAAAACCTGCGCTGACCAGCTGGCCCCCATCTTCACACAGATCTTCAACAGATCACTGGAGCTGTGTGAAGTCCCCTCATGCTTCAAATGCTCCACCATCACCAAAATTACTAGACTTAATGACTACAGACCTGTGGCTCTAGCGTCTGTGGCCATGAAATCATTTGAAAGACTGGGTTTGGCTTATCTGAAGGACATCACTGGACCCTTACTGGATCCCCTGCAGTTTGCCTACAGAGCAAACAGGTCTGTGGATGATACAGTCAACATGGGACTGCACTTCAACCTGCAGCATCTGGACAGACCAGGGACTTATGTGAGGATCCTGTTTATGGACTTCAGCTCTGCTTTTAACACCATCATCCCATCACTCCTCCAGACCAAACTAACTCAGCTATCCGTGCCCACCTCCATCTGTCAGTGCATCATCAGCTTCCTGACAGACAGACAGCAGCTAATAAAGCTAGGAAAATTCTCATCCAGCACCAGGGTTGCGTCCTCTCCCCACTGCTCTTCTACCTCTACACCAATGACTGCACATCTAAAGACCCCTCTGTCAAGCTCCTGAAGTTTGCAGAAGACACCACAGTTATCGGCCTCATTCAGGACGGTGATGAGTCTGCTTACAAACAGGAGGTTAAAGACCTGGCTGTCTGGTGCAGTCTTAACAACCTGGAGCTTAACACGCTCAAAACTGTGGAGATGTTCGTGGACTTCAGGAGAACCCCCCCTGCTCTTCCCCCACTCACTATCATGGACAGCACTGTAACGACATTGGAGACATTCAGGTTCCTGGGCACCTCAATCTCTCAAGACCTGAAGTGGGACATTCACATTAAGTCCATTGTGAAAAAGGCCCAGCACAGAGGCTGTACTTCCTTCGCCAGCTGAGGAAGTTCAACCTGCCCCAGGAGCTGCTGAAACAGTTCTACTCCGCCATCATTGAATCCGTCCTCTCCAATTCAATAACTGTCTGGTTCAGCTCAGCTACCAAATCTGACCTCAGAAGACTACAGAGAGTAGTCCGGACTGCTGAGCGAATCATTGGTACAAGCCTCCCCACTCTCCAAGAACTGTACTCATCCAGAGTGAGCAAAAGGCCTGGCAAAATCAGTCTGGACCCCTCACATCCAGCACACTCCCTCTTTGAACGGCCAGGCACAGGAACAGTTTCTTCCCTCAGGGAATCCATCTCATGAACACTTAACAATAAACGTGGAGCACACAGCACTATTATACATTATTTATTTAACACACAAACTTATTTACACGTCAAATTTGCACATATCATACCTGTACATACATAATTGTCTATATTATATATTGTGTTTTTGCTATTTTGTCCATTGCCTATTTTGTATATTTGTATATTATTCTTTTTATTATCTGTGTCCTGTCCGGTCGCTGCCATTCTGTTGCACCGTGGAGCTTCTGTCACTAAAACAAATTCCTCGTATGTGTGAACATACCTGGCAATAAAGCTCATTCTGATTATTATTGTCTTCCTCATGTCTGCGGAACTGCCTGTTGTGACACCTAAACACCTAAACTTCGCCATAGTGACGTGGTTCAGCTTTCTCCATCCAAGACGGTCTTTCTGGGCCCCAGAGAATACCAGCAGGTCAAGTTTGGCACCGAAAGGGCCCCCGGGGGCCAAACGGTAGAGCATCCCATGTACAACTTTTTTCATTCTTTTTTTATAGGTGTTTCGTGGACAGTGGCCAATCACCTCGAAGTTGACATATACGTCACGTCATGGTCCCCTGGGACAGTGTCCGGAGTTCCGTGTCCGTGTTTGCTTAATTGGTCAAAAAAGACCCCCTTGACCGCGATCCACCTGTGAAGTTTCCATTGAATAAGTTGCAAATGGGATGTTGGATATACAAGGGTCAAGAAGTCACAGGACCTCGAAATTCGGTATGGTGGAAGCCTAGGGGCCCCCGACTCGGGGATTCTAGATAACTTAGATAACACTAATTTCATTCATACCTCCTAGGTGGCGCTTTTAAGGGCAGCCGCATGAATGTTGAGCTGTTTGGCAGTCGGGTCTTTTTAGCTTTTTAAACAATTTTAACTTAATATAGTTTGGAAATGCACAGATAGATAATTTATTTCAATGATTATATTGCTATATTGGGAGCTTGGACATGCGGATGGATTTACAGGTGCATCTCAGAAAATTTGAATATGGTGAAAAAGTTAATTTTTTCTTGTAACTTCTTTCAAAAAGTGAAACTTTCATATATTTTAGATTCATTACACATAAAGTAAAACACTTCAAACGTTTTTTTGTTTTAATTTTGATGATTAGAGCTTACAGCTAATGAAAGTCAAAAATCAGTATCTCAAAATATTAGAACATTTACATTTGAGTTTCAATAAATGACTTGGCAATGGTCCAGAAGACGATCACTGACACCCTCCACAAAGAGGGTAAGTCACAGAGGGTCATTACTGAAAGGGGTGGCCGTTCAAGGAGTGCTGTATCAAAGCATATTAAATGCAAAGTTGACTGGAAGGAAGAAATTGGGTAGGAAAATGTGCACAAGCAACAGGGATGACCACAAGCTTGAGAATACTGTCAAGCAAAGACGATTCAAACACTTGGGAGAGCTTCACAAGGAGTGAACTGAAGCTAGAGTCAGTGCATCAAGAGTCAGCATGCTCAGACGTCTTCAGGAAAAGGGCTACCAAGCCACTTCTGAAACAGAAACATCGTCAGAACCTGGGCTAAGGAGAAAAAGAACTGGACTGTTGCTCAGTGGTCCAAAGTCCTCTTTTCAGATAAAAGTAAATTTTGCTTTTCATTTGGAAATCAAGGTCTGGAGTCTGGAGGAAGACTGGAGAGGCACATAATCAAAGCTGCTTGAAGTCCAGTGTGAAGTTTCTGAAGTCAGGGATGATTTGGGGTGCCGTGACGTCTGCTGGTGTTGGTCCATTGTGTTTTATCAAGTCCAAAGTCAATGCAGCCGTCCACCAGGAGATTTTAGAGCACTTTATGCGTCCATCTGCTGACAAGCTTTATGGAGATGCTGATTTCCTTTTCCAGCAGGACTTTAGCACCTGCCCACAGTGCCAAAACCACTTCTAAGTGCTTTGCTGACCATGATATTACTGTGCTTGATTGGCCAGCCAACATGACTGACCTGAACCCCATATGGAATCTATGGGATATTTTCAAGAGAAAGATGAGAAACAGTCATTCTAACAATCCAGACGAGCTGAAGGCTCAATAGTGCCTCAGCAGAGCCACAGGTTGATCGCTTCCATGCCACACCTCACTGGCTACGTTTACATGCAACCAAATAATCCGTTTGTTATCGGATTGATGGCTCAATCGGACTGAAAAGGCTTCATGTAAACACCTTAATCGATCCGATTGAGCTTGATCGGAATGAAATTTCGATCGGATTGAAGGGGGTGGTTTATTCCTTTTCCAATCCGATTGAGCGTGCATGTAAACACTTGATCGGATTGAAAACCGAAACTGAAAGGACTGCGCATGTGCAATGATGCAGAAATAGCATAATGACATATGACGCACGGAACGAGCGGTACATCCTTTTGAATAAAGTGTTGTATAAATGTGTGTCCTGTCATTATAAAACCCTCCTTTCACTCTGCAACTGTGAAGTGTAGCAGGACAACCTCCCACCAGTCCTTGTTTCGGATTCTCAACCACAGGCAACCCGTTTTGTGCGCAGGGAGGGGCATTTTTCTGCGTGATAAATATGAGCAGCACTGCACTGCGGTTTATATGTAGGCTATATTTATCCAGAAGTGGATAATTATTAATTCCGCTGTTAAAAACAAATAAAGAAACAGTGTAGGAGAGTGGTTATGTGCAAACAGTGAGAAACTCTATATTTGTGCAGTGTGCGTGTAGCAGGGTTATGTTGTTACACCAGATTATACATTTTAGTTATTTAATTTATTTTTTATTTTTTTATTATTATTTGTTAGGGGGTATTTTATTTTGAAAGAAGCTTGTGCGCTCTTATTAAGGGTAACAGTCACCGTATGTACGTCGGCTGACGTCACACGTAGGTGAGAGGTTCAAATCACAGAGCAATCAGAGTTCGTCCTCTTTCCTGCCATGCCACTAGAGAGGAGAGGTACGATTTCATGAGCTCCGTTCATCTGATGTTAAACTGTTTTATAGGTGTTCATTTCATGTTTAACTGATCAACTGTGAAAAAGTATTTCATGTGATGTTATATTTGACTATTAGTTTGAGTTATCAATCGGTTAAATGAAGTTTATTTGAGTGCTCTTAATGGGTGAATAGTATATTGCGTGAAATGGCATCCTGGTGTGTGCGTCACGAGTGAGAGATGTGGTATGTATTTATATATAGATATGTATGTATAATTAAACCTATATAATTGTGTATATGTTAAGCATACTAAAGACATATATTCTAGTTTATTAATATGATGGACATTGCATCAGTGTGTGTTTTTGTGGATGACTACCTGGTGTACTTAAACACGTATTTTGTGGTTAACAGGCAAAAGAGAAAGTCTGGCAGATAACAGTGCTTGTCTGTTTGTGTGTTTTACCACACAGGTATGTTAATTGGCATCGAAGAAACACTATAAAGCTGTTTTGAATTATTTTCATATAAGAATGACATGTTGTTCATTGATTATAATAATTTATTAATATATTATTATTATTTACACTGTATTAGTATATATAATGTGTATGTGTTGTAAAATGTGTGTATGTGCGCTCTATCCTGCAATGCCACTAGAGAGGAGAGGCAAAAGAGAAAGTCTGGCAGATAACAGTGCTTGTCTGTTTGTGTATTTTACCGCACAGAGAGGAGAAAGAGAAGGCGCTGCAATTAAATCACCTTTGGCACAACCAGATTTGTGTGGAAAATCTTTTATTATTAACATCAAAATAACACAACGCAGAGGAACAACCGCTACATGCGCATGTCCAAAAAAACAAATTCCGATTTGAAGCTTGTGACATATAAACACACACATCAACCCGATCACTTTATTTAGCGTTCATGTAAACACTACATTCAGATTCATCAATCGGAATGAATTCCGTCCGATTGAACCAAAAATTGTGCATGTAAATGTAGCCACTGATGCTGGAGTTTGTGCTAAAGGAGTCCCAACCAATATTGAGTGCATAAATGAACATACTTTAAAGAACTTGAACTTTTCTGTATTGCAAATCCTTTTTTTGATTGATCTTAGGAAATATTCTAATATTTTCTATATATTACTGCTTTATAACGCAAAGAAACAATATTACCAGCATGAGGTGGAGGAACTGCGATGCTCCAAGCCAAAACAATGGTTTAAGTCAGTGAAGAATTTAATGGGGATGGAAGGAGATAAGTGTGACATGGTGTTTCAGGATCAAAACATCATGCAATGTGAGTGTGACACTCTGGCTAGGCACTTTGCTTCTGTGTGGAATTATGCAAGCCACAATTCTTTGTCTGAGGAAGAAGTCACCTGCAAGTTGTCAAATTGTAGTGTACCTCCTCTAAGTATTGGACAAGTTAAGACTAGACTCCATAAAGTGAATGCAGCCAAGGCTGCTGGTCCCGACTGCGTTCCTCCTTGGGTGTTAAAGACTTTTCATGAAGAGTTGGCACCGGTGTTATGTGACATCTTCAATACATGTATCCAGCATAACATCTTTCCAAAACAATGGAAGGAGGCTATAGTCAAAGCCGTTCCTAAAAAAGCAAAGCCTAGTTTTCCAGCACATTATCGCCAGATCTCACTACTCAGCTGTGTTGGAAAAGTGTTTGAAGGAATCCTCAGAGATGCCATTCTGGAGGATACAGTTACTAAGATCGAACCATCACAACATGGCTTTATGAGGAACAGACCAACTGACACTGCCCTGATTCGAATTTTGCAGCACTGGCATGAAGCACTTAACAGCTCTCCCAAAATGGATATACATGCTGTTTTTGTTGACTTTATTCGAACTTTTGACACAATTGAACATAGTCGACTGCTACGTTCCTTAGCTGACTTGCATGTCAGACGACCCCAGAAGTCATAGATCCTCTTCTGGCTATTATTAATTCATCATTGTCATTAGGATATGTCCCCAAAACCTTCAAATTGGCTGTTATTAAGCCTCTCATTAAAAAACCACAACTTGACCCCAAAGATTTAGTTAATTACAGACCGATCTCGAATCTCCCTTTTCTGTCAAAGATACTAGAAAAGGTTGTATCCTCACAATTATATTCCTTCTTAGAGAAAAATGGTATCTGTGAGGAATTCCAGTCAGGATTTAGACCGTATCATAGTACTGAGACTGCTCTCATTAGAGTGACAAATGACCTGCTCTTATCATCTGATCGTGGTTGTGTCTCTTTATTAGTTCTACTGGATCTTAGCGCTGCGTTCGACACCATCGACAACAACATTCTTTTAAATAGACTAGAAAACTTTGTTGGCATTATTGGAAGTGCCTTAGCTTGGTTCAAATCTTACTTATCTGACCGCCATCAGTTCGTAGCAGTGAATGAAGAGGTATCATATCGATCACAAGTGCAGTATGGAGTACCTCAAGGCTCAGTACTAGGGCCGTTACTTTTCACGCTTTACATGTTACCCTTGGGAAATATCATCAGGAAACACGGGGTTAGCTTTCACTGTTATGCTGATGATACTCAGCTCTATATTCCATCACGGCCCGGTGAAACACACCAAATTGAGAAACTAACGGAATGCATAGTCGATATAAAAAACTGGATGACGAGTAATTTCTTACTGCTAAATTCTGAAAAAACAGAGGTGTTAATTATCGGACCTAAAAACCCCACATGTAATAACCTAGAACACTATCTAACACTTGATGGCTGCTCTGTAAATTCTTCTTCTTCATCAGTTAGGAACCTAGGTGTGCTGTTTGATAGCAATCTTTCTTTTGAAAGCCATGTTTCTAGCATCTGTAAAACTGCATTCTTCCATCTCAAAAACATATCTAAATTGCGACCTATGCTCTCAACGTCAAATGCAGAAATGCTAATTCATGCGTTTATGACCTCAAGGTTAGATTATTGTAATGCTTTATTGGGTGGTTGTTCTGCACGCTTAATCAACAAACTACAGATGGTCCAAAATGCAGCAGCTAGAGTTCTTACTAGAACAAGGAAGTATGACCATATTAGCCCAGTTCTGTGAACACTGCACTGGCTCCCTATCAAACATCGTATAGATTTTAAAATCTTGTTAATGACTTATAAAGCCATGAATGGCTTATCTCCTCAGTACTTGAGCGAGCTCCTATCACACTATAGTCCTCCACGGCCGCTGCGTTCTCAAAACTCTGGCCGTTTGATAATACCTAGAATATCAAAATCAACTGCGGGTGGCAGATCTTTTTCCTATTTAGCTCCTAAACTCTGGAACAATCTACCTAACACTGTTCGGGAGGCAGACACACTCTGTCAGTTTAAATCTAGATTAAAGACCCATCTCTTTAACCTGGCGTACACATAACACACTACTACACTTCTATTATTCAAATCCGTTAAAGGATTGTTAGGCTGCATTAATTAGATCTACTGGAACCGGGAACACTTCCCATAACGCACGATGTACTCGTTCTACGCTAATATTTGTTTCTTTCTTATTCTGTTTCTCAGTCCGTGTCCGGATCAGATGGTGGATCGGCGCCGGGAGATGATGACTGCGGCCCTGATTGTCAGTGATGAGCCCCAGAGACATATCCCCAGTGAAGACCTTGACTAAAAATACAATAAAACTAAAAATAAAACAAATAACTAAAAATATAATACAACCCCAAATCAGAAAAAGTTGGGACAGTATGGAAAACGCAAATAAAAAAAGAAAGTAGTGATTTCTAAATTTACTTTGACTTGTATTTCATTGCAGACAATATGAACACAAAATATTTCATGTTTTGTTTGGTCAACTTCATGTCATTTGTAAATATACATCCTTTCCTGTCATTCAGACCTGCAACACATTCCAAAAAAAGTTGGGACAGGAGCAATTTAGGGCTAGTAATGAGGTAAATTGGTTAAATAATGATGTGATTTGAAACAGGTGATGTCAACAGGTGATTGTAATTATGATTTGGTACAAAAGCAGCATCCAAGAAAGGTCTAGTCCTTTAGGAGCAAAGATGGGCCGAGGATCGCCAGTTTGCCAACAAATACGTGAGAAAATTATTGAAATGTTTAAAAACAATGTTCCTCAAAGAAAGATAGGAAGAGATTTGGATATTTCACCTTCAACAGTGCATAACATAATTAAAAGATTCAAGGAATCTGGAGGAATTTCAGTGCGTAAAGGACAAGGGCGCAAGCCTAAGCTGAACAACCGTGATCTCCGATCCCTCAGGCGGCACTGCATCAAGAATCGTCATTCATCTATAAGCGATATCACCACATGGGCTCAGGACTACTTTGGCAAACCTTTGTCAAGTACCACAATACGTAGTTACATCCACAAATGCCAGTTAAAACTGTACTGTGCCAAAAGGAAGCCAGTGTTAACAGTGTCCAGAAGAGCCGTCGACTTCTCTGGGCTCGGAGGCATCTGGGATGGACCATCACACAGTGGAAGCGTGTACTGTGGTCAGATGAATCAGTATTTCAGGTATTTTTTGGGAGGAATGGACGCCGTGTGCTCCGGACCAAAGAAGAAAAGGATCATCCAGACTGTTACCAGCAACAAGTCCAAAAGCCAGGGTCTGTCATGGTATGGGGTTGTGTCAGTGCCCTTGACAAAGGTAACTTGCACTTCTGTGATGGCACCATTAATGCTGAAAAGTACATAGAGATTTTGGAGCACAATATGATGCCTTCAAGAAGACATCTTTTCCAGGGACGTCCATGCATATTTCAACAAGACAATGCAAAACCACATTCTGCACACATTACAAAGTCCTGGCTGCGGAGGAAGAGGGTACGGGTACTTGACTGGCCTGCCTGCAGTCCCGACCTGTCTCCAATAGAGAATGTGTGGCGCATTTTGAAGCGCAAAATGCGACAACGAAGACCCCGTACTGTTGCCCACCTTAAGACTTGTTTGCAGGAAGAATGGGACAAAATTACACCTGAAACACTTCATCACTTGGTGTCTTCAGTCCCTAAACGTCTTTTAAGTGTTGTGAAAAGGAATGGCAACATTACAAAGTGGTAAACGCTTTACTGTCCCAACTTTTTTTGGAATGTGTTGCAGGTCTGAATGACAGGAAAGGATGTATATTTACAAATGACATGAAGTTGACCAGACAAAACATGAAATATTTTGTGTTCATATTGTCTGCAATGAAATACAAGTCAAAGTAAATTCAGAAATCACTACTTTCTTTTTTTATTTGCGTTTTCCATACTGTCCCAACTTTTTCTGATTTGGGGTTGTAATAAAATACCTAACTACATAATACTATTATTGTTAGAAATTGCAACAATATAAAATATAAATATAATACATTTATACATTTAAAATTTTAATTAAAACAATAAGTAAACAATAAATAAACAATAATATCCTGGCCAGAGGAGAACTGGCCCCCGACTGAGCCTGGTTTCTCCCAAGGTTTTTTTTTCTCCATTCTGTCTCAGAGGGAGTTTTGGTTCCTTGCCGCTGTCGCCTCTGGCTTGCTCAGTTGGGAACACTTAATTTCTAGTGATTATCGTCAATTTGATTTCACAGATACTATTTAAACTAAATTGAGCTAGACAATGGCATCTCCGAATTCAATAATGAAATGCCCTTAACTGAAAATTGAGTGTTTAATCTTATTATTATACATTACTGACTCTCTATCCTCCAACTTGATATTGTTCAGTGCTTTGACACAATCTGTATTGTTAAAAGCGCTATATAAATAAAGGTGACTTGACTTGACTTGACTTTGGCTTATTGTAAGGAGCTATCTGAGTCACAGAGAGCAGAGGGTGAAGTGGGGCTCCTGTGTGTCTAACTCCTTTCCAGTTCCAGCTGGTGTTCCTCAAGGGGGACTTTTATCCCCTCTGCTTTTTGTCATATGTATAAATAGCCTGGATTCATATTTGCCTCCTTCGGTAATACCTGAGAAATATGCTGATGATTTAACAATTACAGAGTTTCTAATGGGATCTTTACCTGGACTCACTCAGAAGGCCTTGGATTCTGTAGTGGAATGGGGACAGGAATTTACATTGGCAATGAATGGAGCTAAGACTGTGGACATGGTAATTAGTGCCAGGAGAGAAGACAACACCCCCCCCCCCTCCTGTTATCTCAGGACATGCAATTAGTAGAGTTTACACCTTTAAACTGCTTGGAGTTCAAATATCCTCTGACTTGTCATGGGATGCCCACATTAAGTACATGATTTCGAAGGTGCGCCCCAGAATATACTATCTTTGCACTGCAAAAAAAAAAAGCGGGTCTTCCTTGTGACGTCTTAGTGCAAGTATACTTGACTTTTATACAGTTCTCGAGTATGCTATTCCAGTATGGGGTGGTCTATTTAAATGTCTCTCTGAGGAGTATGAGAGGATCCAAAAGCGATGCTGTCAGATAATAGGCATTCCGACTTCAACTCTCCCAACATTGAGTGAGAGGCGTGAGGAAGCCACCATACATACTCTTACTAAAGTCAGTTAATTCTCAGCACATAGAGACTCCTTCACCTAGATATCACACTATAGAGACTGTGTCTGTTCCCCGAACTAGAAAATACAGAAAACGTCAAAACCAAATTAAGAGTAACAATCTAACTGATGTTCAACAAATAAAAAATTTTTACAATACAGAGAAACAATTGATAAAACTTGGCTTACTGAATATCAGGTCCCTTTCTACAAAAGCACTTTTTGTAAATGATTTGATTAATGATCATAACCTAGATTTGCTCTGTTTGACAGAAACATGGCTAAAACCAGATGAATACATTATTTTAAATGAGTCTACCCCCCAAGATTACTGTTACAAAAATGAGCCGCGTCCAAAAGGCAAAGGGGAGGTGTTGCTAGAATTTATAACAATATTCTCAGTATTTCTCAGAAGACAGGCTTTAAGTATAACTCCTTTGAAGTAATGGTGCTCCATATAAAATTATCTAGAGAAAAAAGTATTAATGATAAATCCCCCGTGGTGTTTGTACTGGCTACTGTATACAGGCCACCAGGGCACCATACAGACTTTATTAAAGAATTTGCTGATTTTCTATCACAGTTAGTGCTGGCTGTAGATAAAGTCTTAATTGTGGGTGATTTTAATATCCACGTTGATAATGAAAAAGATGCATTAGGATCAGCATTCATAGACATTCTGAACTCTATTGGGGTTAGACAACACGTTTCAGGACCTACTCATAGTCGAAATCATACTCTAGATTTAATACTGTCACATGGAATCGATGTTAATGGTGTTGAAATTCTGCAGCAAAGCGATGATATATCAGATCATTATCTAGTCTTGTGTAAACTCCATATAGTTAAAGCTGTACATTCAGCTCCTTCTTACAAATATGGTAGAACCATCACTTCTAGCACAAAAGACTGCTTTGTAAGTAATCTTCCTGATTTATCTCAATTCCTCAGCTCAGAAGAACTTGATGATGTATTGACTCTCTCTTTTCTAGCACTTTAGATACGGTTGCTCCTTTACGCTTAAGGAAGATTAAGGAAAAGAGTCTAACACTGTGGTATAATGAGCACACTCGCACCCTAAAGAGAGCAGCCCGGAAAATGGAGCGCAGCTGGAGGAAAACAAAACTAGAGGTATTTCGTATAGCTTGGCGGGAAAGTACCCTATCCTACAGAAAAGCTTTAAAAACTGCTAGATCTGATTACTTTTCGTCTCTTTTAGAAGAAAACAAACATAACCCCAGGTATTTATTCAATACAGTCACTAAATTAACAAAAAATAAAGCATCAACAGGTGTTGACATTTCCCAACAGCACAGCAGTAATGACTTTATGAACTATTTTACTTCCAAGATCGATACTATTAGAGATAAAATTGTAACCATGCAGCCGTCAGCTACAGTATCACATCAAATAGAGCACTATAGATCCCGTGAGGAACAATTCCACTCATTCTCTACTATAGGAGAGGAAGAATTGTATAAACTTGTTAAATCATCTAAACCAACAACATGTATGTTAGACCCTATTCCATCTAAACTACTAAAAGAGGTGCTTCCAGAAGTCATAGATCCTCTTTTGGCTATTATTAATTCGTCATTGTCATTAGGATATGTCCCCAAAAACTTTAAATTGGCTGTTATTAAGCCTCTCATTAAAAAACCACAACTTGACCCCAAAGATCTAGTTAATTACAGACCGATCTCGAATCTCCCTTTTCTGTCAAAGATACTAGAAAAGGTAGTATCATCACAACTATGTTCCTTCTTAGAGAAAAATGATATCTGTGAGGATTTCCAGTCAGGATTTAGACCGTATCATAGTACTGAGACTGCTCTCATTAGAGTGACAAATGACCTGCTCTTATCATCTGATCGTGGTTGTATCTCTCTATTAGTGCTACTGGATCTTATTGCTGCGTTCGACACCATCGACCACAACATTCTTTTAAATAGACTAGAAAACTTTGTTGGCATTAGTGGAAGTGCATTAGCATGGTTCAAATCATACTTATCTGACCGCCATCAATTCGTAGCAGTGAATGAAGAGGTATCATATCGATCACAAGTGCAGTATGGAGTACCTCAAGGCTCAGTACTAGGGCCGTTACTTTTCACGCTTTATATGTTACCCTTGGGAAATATCATTAGGAAACACGGGGTTAGCTTTCACTGTTATGCTGATGATACTCAGCTCTATATTTCTTCACGGCCCGATGAAACACACCAAATTGAGAAACTTATGGAATGCATAGTCGATATAAAAAACTGGATGACGAGTAATTTCTTACTGCTAAATTCTGAAAAAACAGAGGTGTTAATTATCGGACCTAAAACCCCCACAAGTATTAACCTAGAACACTGTCTAACACTTGATGGCTGCTCTGTCGATTCTTCGTCATCAGTCAGGAACCTAGGTGTGCTATTTGATAGCAATCTCTCCTTTGACAGCCACGTTTCTAGCATTTGTAAAACTGCATTTTTTTATCTTAAAAATATATGTAAACTTAGACCAATGCTCTCAATGTCAAATGCAGAAATATTAATTCATGCGTTTATGACCTCAAGGTTAGATTATTGTAATGCTTTATTGGGTGGTTGTTCTGCACGTTTAATAAACAAACTACAGATGGTTAAAAATGCAGCAGCTAGAGTTCTTACTATAACCAGGAAGTATGACCACATTAGCCCGGTTCTGTCAACACTGCACTGGCTCCCTACTAAACATCGTATAGATTTAAAAATCTTGTTAATTACTTATAAAGCCCTGAATGGTTTAGCTCCTCAGTACTTGAGTGAGCTCTTATCGCATTATAGTCCTCCACGTCCGCTGCATTCTCAAAACTCTGGCCGTTTGATAATACCTAGAATATCAAAATCAGCTGCGGGCGGCAGATCTTTTTCCTATTTAGCTCCCAAACTCTGGAACAATCTACCAAACACTGTTCGGGAGGCAGACACACTCTGTCAGTTTAAATCTAGATTAAAGACCCATCTCTTTAACCTGGCGTACACATAACACACTAATACACTTCTAATATTCAAATCCGTTAAAGGATTGTTAGGCTGCATTAATTAGGTCAACCGGAACCGGGAACACTTCCCATAACACACGATGTACTTGTTACATCGTAAGAAGATTGGCATCTACGCTAATATTAGTCTGTTTCTTTCTTATTCCGAGGTCACTGCAGTCACCAGATCAGATGGTGGATCAGCAGCTAGAGACGACCTCTACAGCACTGAACGTCAGCGGAGACCAGGACACCTAGATGAGCCCCAGAGACAGACCCCCAGTGAGGACCCTGTCACCTAGACAGCCATCGGGAAAAGACCACTGGAACCAGTTGAGCCCTTACAATCTGACTTTGCAGCAGTTGGAATTGAACTGCTGGGTCGTCTGGTCAGAGGAGAACTGGTCCCCCGACTGAGCCTGGTTTCTCCCAAGGTTTTTTTCTCCGTTCTGTCACCGATGGAGTTTTGGTTCCTTGCCGCTGTCACCTCTGGCTTGCTTAGTTGGGGACACTTCATTTCCAGCGATATCGGCGACTTGATTGAACAGGAACTTTTTGAACTGAACTGAGCTGGACGATGCCATCACTGAATTCAATAATGAAATGCCTTTAACTGAAAATTGAGTGTTTAATCTTGTCATTTTACATTGATTCACTATTTTACTATTTTGATATTGTGCAGTTGCTTTGACACAATCTGTATTGTTAAAAGCGCTATATAAATAAAGGTGACTTGACTAATATATATATATATATATATATATATATATATATATATATATATATATATATATATTAGTGCTGTCCAACGATTAATCACATCCAAAATAAAAGTTTTTGTTTAGATAATACAGTATATGTGTGTGTGTGTATGTCAGGGTTTTGAACTGTCTTGTGTGTGTTTTTGCTCCCCATGTGCTCCGTGACCCAGTTTCTGTCTCCCTTTGATTGTTTAATTTATTCCAGGTGTGTCTCGTTCTTCCCTGATTGTCCTGTGTTCATAAGTCCTTCAGTTAGTTTTTGTCAGTCCTTGAATATCTTCCCTGCCTGTACTCCTTGTTATCCTGTTGGATAATTAAAGACTCTATTTGTGTGAATTCTCCGTGTCTCCTCGTTCCGTGTTCCTGGCTTCCTGACTCCTAGTGATTCGTGACAGTGTACTGAGTATATTTATTATGTATATATAAAAACACACACATGCATGTATATATTTAAAAAAAAATGTTATGTTTATATTTTCAATATATTTAAACATAGCATAAATTATATGAATATAAATATAGACATATAAATACATGTAAATATTTTTGAAATATATACTGCATGTGTGTGTATTTATATATACATAATACATATACACAGTACAGACACATATATTATCTAAACAAAAACTTTTATTTTGGATGTGATTAATCGTTTGACGTATATATATATATACGTATATATACACACCTCCGCCAGGTATGAGACATAATCCTTATTATTCTTTTGTTTTTATTCAGCCATTATCAGCCTTTATACTGGCAATAAAACGTTTACCAAGCCACATCGCTTCAATCCCAGAATACATTTACTTAAGTATTTCTAAATAAATACAACAAAACATTTTCTTGTGACCTTACGTGAAGTATTATGACAAAATGCATTATGAAGAAGAATTGGACCTGTTCTGCAGCTGCATTAGATCTAACATTAGCATCATGCTTCGTAAGACAATTTATGAGATTAATAGTACACTTTTACTCAGAACTCACTTTAAACCACCATCAAGTGTTTGTAATAACTTCCTTTTGCGATCACATGTGGAATTTGGTCGTTTACTGTTGTTAAAATATGCTATTTATAGCCTTTTTTATCACTGCACAAATTAGCATTTGAGATGTAAACATTCATCTCAAGAAAATCACATAGAAACCATATCCTATCGTAATCGTGTGTTTATTATCTTATATAATCTGTAGTGGCTGTTGTCAGGTTTATTTCTGCTGTGTAAAGCCTTCACATGTATGCTCTGGCTGAAACTCACGTTTGTGATGTATACATATCTATGGTTACAACCACTTCTCTGTTCTTAAGTTGCCAGGTATACATTCCAAGTATAATACACATTAGTAAAAGGATCTATTTTAATTTTTCTTTTTATTTGTCTATATACACTTTGGGCAGCCATGGTACAAAAGTAATCCAAAAAGACCGTAACCCACGGCTCTGTAATTTTTCCCGCAACTGTATTTTCAAAATAGCCCAATTCTGCAGGAAAACTGTGACCCTTACAACACTGCTGTACCCTTATCACACAACGATAAATAACCTTCCACGCTGCGATGACGGCAAGAAGTTGGGGTCAAACCTTATCAAACGATTAATTTGCGTAAAAAAAATATGAACGTGTTAAATCTTTCTTATTAATTGCATGCGTTAACATGTTAACGTTGACAGCCCTAAAAAAATAAAATAAAATAAAAAAATATATATATATATATATATATTATATAAATGGTTTGTAGACAGACTAATAGTCTTGGTCTTGAGATCACATATACATGGCTTTGATTTTGGATTCAAAACTTTAACTCATGGTCTTAATCTGGAGCTCAGTCTTTTCTATTTCCAGCTGTTTTATCTTTTCTAATTTCATTTATCTTCTATTCTCTATTCTCTACATATAAGTTTGTGGGTATTTATATTCAAATTGGTGTTGTTGAGATGCAAAACAATCAAGCAGACAAGTTTATGGGTTGTAGAGGATATTTATTGAGGATCACAGACAGGTGGAAAACCTCTTCATCTTTCTTATCCTCATCTGCTTTTACACATTGACTACTCCCATTAAAACTTGCTTTTTTTTCTCTTTTTTTTATGCTCAATAAGTGTTAACAGAGTGCTTCAAAATTTGCTAGACCAGCTGAAGTGACAGACACAATTATGCAAGAGACATGCATGAAGAAGTGGAGATCTTAGAGAGATTCGATAGAATATACCATTAAAGTACAATTAAAGAAATAATGCATCTGGTGTAACATGTGATGAGAGACCGTGAAGATATTCTCCTTCCTACAGAGTCTCATAATGACAGAGAGGTACATTTTCAGGTGGACTGTCCTTCAAAAGAAAAAGAACAAATATGTATATTTCTGATATTGCTCAAATATTATAGATTAAGCACAACAAACAATGCTATGTTTTAAAGTACATAAATCTACCACAGCTGTGCTTTATTTGTAGACTTTGGACTGTTTCAAGCAGCGGTTGCCAAATTTACAGCACATGTGAAAAACTAGTTTTCTTTATTTTTATTTTTGGACGGAAAAGAAGTGGTGAATAAATGATTAGCAAACTACTGTATTATGAATCTCTGTCAGGCTCGATTCAGCCTGTAATTATGCCTTCATCATAATGTACAGGCCAGCCTCCTTCACAACCCAATACAATATAGCGAGTGGACCTCTCCCCACTATATTTACACTTTGGGTGTCTCGCCCCACTTTGCAATGTACATGTGACCACAGGAAAAGGCTGGTTGCTCCTAAACAGATTATTGCCCTGTGGAATTCCTCCATTTTTTGGATCACAAACTACTTTAATATTATTTTTATTCGCATGTATGAAAGTGTTGACTTTTTTGCAGCCATTTTCAGTTCCAGAGGCAGTGATTTCTCTGTTTCTGATTTCACTGTCACAGCCTTGCACACTCACGCTAGGACCCAAATGCTGATTGAGGAAATTTTTATAACGGGGTTTTATATGATCTGGTTGACCATAAGCAGTGAAAGAAGCAGCCAAGAGCAGCAGCAGAATCACAGCAGACTGATGAATCTCCATGACCTGGTGAACAACACATACATCAAAACATCACTTACTGACATTTGACTTACTAAAGCAGTTTGTTTTTACTTGCACTTAGTCACTTGCACCCAGCTGTGCACATTTTTGTCTGTCTGTTAAAGTGTTTGTCTGTACTTTTTTCCATCTGCGCCAAGACAATATATATATATCTTATGTATATCTTATACTTGCTAATTAAAGTTATAAAGTGTTTACCTTGTTGTTCTGAGTAATTGTATGTGTTGTTTTAGCAGTTATCTTCTTTTGCCTGAAGGCTTTGCAGTAATCAGCAGTTGTTCTCAGATGGTCTCGATGCTAGCAGTCATCAAGTGTGGTGTAGAGCAGTCTCAGCGCAGGATCCCTGGAGAACGATCGAACCGATTCAGAGAACCAGTGTGCTACAATAACACTCTCAACTTTATTAAGAAAGGTGGGTCATATTTATATTCATACAGGAACATACAGGATGCACTGAGCATCCAATCACAGTACTCAGAGATCAAACATTACCCTACATGGATGTTAAGAAATATAAGAACAAGCAAGACGTACGTACACGTGTGTGTGTGTGTGCGTGTGTGTGTGTGTGTGCGTGCACGCATTTTCATGTGTGCCCAAGGTCTAGTTCTTGTTTTGTCTATAGGTATTTCTGTAATATACTCATACTGTAACAGCAGGAAATTACCCAAGGGCAGATTTACACAAGAATAGTTTTAAGTAAAGCCCAAGAAATAAGAAATATTAACAATGTCCACTTTATATCATTTATAATTTAATGCTTCACTTTTGACGGAAATCATTAAGGCTGTTTTTTTAAAGGGACAGGTCCTTTCAAATAATGGCAATCCAAAATCTTCAATTCATAATCTAGTACTGTGATCTATAAAGAACGCCAAAGCTTGACTTAATCATTCCTTTCAAATACTGCAATACACATGGCCCAAAACACAAGATTAGCAGAATTATCAACACAACAAGTAACAGTTTATTGAATTGCATGGCTCAAATAGAAAAGCATTGTCTCATCTCTTTGCCTCTAGTGGGTCCACACTAATGTTTCTCAGGTGATTGATATCACAGTCTGAGATATTGATGTAGTAGTCTGAAATTAAGAAACAGTGAGAAAGATTCAGCGTTTGACATTTCCACTTGCTTTAGCTGTAAAAAGTTCCAGTGTCATCCTGCTCTGAATTATCACACTTGCTTTCATTTATTAAATTGCTTTGCATTTATCAAAGTACTGGAATCAGCAGTGTCATTTATCAGTTATTCTTGCATCAGAGCCAGTCTGAAGATCTTTCGCAAAGCAGCCACTGACCCTCCAAATGGAAACATGCATTGTCTTCTGTGTAGTGATTCAAGATAAGACAAAAACATGGTCTGGAAGATATGATCATGGTATACTCACCCATTATATAAATGTTGTAAGTAAGGTACATGGTGTGCCTTTAAAATTTAAGAAATCCATACATTTGCATAGTTCATATTTGTTCATATATGTCCACATTAAAAATGTATATATGCCATATGAAAATAGTTTGTTCACTCACAAATAAATGCTAGTGCCTGGCCCTGAAAATATGAAATTAAAGCTTTATTTTCCTTCGTTCTGCAGCATACTGAACATGAATACATAAGAAGAAAAAGGTTCCATATTCAAAACAGCAAGAAAGTGGATTGCCCAGCAAAACTTTACGTCCGATATGTAAGGTAAGCATTACATTAGCATGGCTTTATATATAGTATACATATAGACAGGAACACATCTTTAAAAGGAATTCAGATATGCAAAAATGTTAGGTGAAATAAAAGGCAGTTTCTTTTCTTTAAAAAAATCTTTTGAATACAAATAGCTGCACAACCTAATATAGCTTTAAAATAGTGGGAATAGTGGGTCTCATTCACTAATAATTGTATTTCTATAGTCTTTGGTACTCTATTCATATTTATTTGCACATTTGAATTTCTCACAAAAACTGTCCGTCTAATTCACAACATGTGCTTATATACATGAATTTATTCTTAACCTCGTTCTAATGTTGATGAATTTGGAGTATACTAAATAAGCAACTGTGCCTAATTTACATAAAACACACCAAAACCATGTCCATATGAGGGCTTTTAACACACCTTTTCTTTCGTAACTCTCAGCAAACATGGCTTGGCTTTGTCTAAGCTTCACGATGTGCTCAGTGGCTACATTAACAAACATCCAGACACTGCTTTTATCATCGCGGGGGATTTTAACAAAGCCAGCCTCAGGCAGGTCATGCCGAACTTTCACCAGCATGTATCCTGTCCAACTAGAGGAGCGAATACACTGGATCATTGCTACTCTCAGTTTAAAAATGCCTACAAGGCCCGCTCACTACCGGCCTTTGGCAAATCGGACCATGCCGCCATTTTCCTCACACCGGAATACAAACAAAGGCTCGCACAGGAACCCCCGGTGAAGAGAGAAGTGACGCGCTGGTCCTCCCACTCAGAAGCTATGCTACAGGCGGCTCTTGATGACGTCGACTGGGACATGTTCAGGGCGAGCTCATCTGATGTCAGCGAGTTCACGGATGTAGCAATGAGCTTTGTAAACACGCTAACCGAGCAAGCTACAGAAACAATAACTGTAAGGACCTTCTCTAATCAGAAACCGTGGGTGGACAGAACAATCCGCGCTGCGGTTAACAAACGCACTGCCGCATACAACAAGGCTCTTTTGTCTGGGAATATGAGTGAGTATAAAGCATCATGTTATGATCTCAGACAGGCAGTAAGAGCCGCCAAACATCGATACAAAGAGAGAATTGAGTCTCATTTCCAGCTCAATGACTCTCGACGCATGTGGCAGGGACTAAGGACCATCTGTGCCTTTGGAAACAAATCCTCCGCGGAGGTGAGAGCAGATTCGTCGCTGGCCGACGAGTTAAACACCTTCTACGACCGCTTTGAATGCAATGGCGGCAGCGCGGCTCTGCCGATCAGCGTGTCAGGAAGCAGCAGGCAGAGAAGCGAGAATCATGTGATCACCGTGACGGAGGACGAGGTTCGGAGGGCACTAAAGAGAGTGAACGTCAGGAAAGCAGCCGGACCTGACGGGATTACTGGCCGTGTCCTGAGGTCATGCGCTGATCAGCTTGCTGGTTTGTTCACTTCTATCTTCAATGAGTCCCTTGCTACCTCTGTGGTTCCCACCTCCTTTAAAAAATCAATCATCATCCCTGTGCCTAAGAACAATAAACCCTCTTGCCTGAACGACTATCGTCCAGTGGCCCTCACATCAATAGTCATGAAGGTTTTTGAGAGACTTGTTAAGAGCCACATTAGCTCATCCATCCCTGTTACTTTGGACCCTCTTCAGTTTGCCTATCGTCCCAATAGATCTACTGATGATGCCATCTCTCACATACTCCACTCCTCCCTCACACACATTGACAGCAGCAATGGGAACTATGCAAGGCTGCTATTCATAGACTATAGCTCAGCCTTCAACACCATAGTCCATCAAGCTGACTTCTAAGCTCACAGACCTCGGCCTAAACTCTTCACTCTGTGACTGGATTCAAGACTTCCTCACCGGCAGACCTCAAGTGGTGAAAGTCGGCCAGTTCACCTCAAACTCCATCACCCTGAACGTAGGAGCCCCGCAGGGTTGTGTCCTGAGCCCCCTGCTCTACTCTCTCTACACACATGACTGCGTGTCCTCTCACAGCTCCACATCTATTATCAAATTTGCTGATGATACTGTGGTTCTGGGCCTCATTTCCAACAATGATGAGACCGCATACTTGGACGAGGTATTTACATAGCACACATCTCATAGCACAGTGAGAATAACGTGATATCCTCCTTTGATCTCATAGTATCTGTTCTTCTTCGAGAGGTCAGAGCTGTCCGTCTTGACTGTGTTTATTTCACTCCTCCCCTCGCTGCAGCCGCCTGCTCTCACCTACATCTCAGGCGAGGCGCATCTCAAACAAGCCTGCTTATGTGAGGTATGAGTGCATTTTCCTGACGTAATCTGCACACGCGGCACAGTTCTGAAACCTGAATGACAAACACGACACACTTCGGTCTTCAGAGTATGAATCTCATCACGAGCCCATGAAGATGAAAACAAGCAAATACATGAAAACTCATTATAGTCTACATATGTTTACAATATATAATAAGTAACATACGTGCATAAAACACATTGTTTCGGGAAATATAATCTCACCAGGGTTGCGTTCCAGTCCGTTATTTTATGACCTTCACTCACAAACTTCCCTCCGTCTCGTTTACTTGGATGTATGTCATTGATTACGTTGCATGAGTACCCACTACTGGCAGAAGAACCCTTGCATTGGGCTGAACTGGAACATCCTAAGCCCCTGGGTAGGGTTGCACCAGCCATTCGTAAATTCTTACTTAAATTAGAACATTAAGTCCACACTAGAGGCTTAGTAACTACTAGCTAGTCTGTAACTAAATCTATACATTATTTGGTTGCACCAGTTGTTCGTAAGGCAGGACGTAGCTAGTAGTTCGTAAGCTCTCCGTAAAGTAATGCGTAGTCGCATAATATGACGTTTACACTAAATCATCCAATAGAAACCTTCAAATACGTGAGCAGAACTTGATTAAATGCTATGAATTTTAATTTATCCTTCATTCTAACTTCTTTTGACTCGCGTATACTAACGGTAAAAAAAAGTTTCCATTAAAAACTATACATTAATAACATTAGTCTATATGTAAGCTATTTTATATTTAAATAACATTCAGAAACTGTAATTGAAATAAATAAGGATCAATAAATACTGAAAGAAAAAACATAAGAAATGGCATTTGTTTATTATTTCATCTGACATCCGCAACACGGACCGAAGCACACAGAGGCGTGCTGTAGATGGGGTATTGAAGACGCGCTAAAACAGAAAAAAAGTATGTTTATTCACATATTGTTCTCTCTCTTAATATGTACGTGAGTGTAAATGTCAGCAGCATCATATATGACTAAAGGATTGAAGGTTGTCAGGTAAAAGAAGAGCATATTGATGCAGTTCACACAGTTTGCTATTTTATTCCAACCGTTACTCGTAAATATTCAGTTTATATGTAGAGTTACACTTCAACTAAGTGTAATGGTGCAATGAACAAATATTTAGCAGTGCGTAAGTTGTTAAGGCCAGAGATGGGCACAAATACATCAAAATGTATTTAAAATAAAAATACAAAATACTGTGTGGGAAAATGTATTTAAATACAAATACAGTATTTTGAAAATACACAACATACATTTGAAATTGGTCATCCAGTGAAGTAACACTATTAAGGTCTGTTTACACCAAGAACGATAATGGTAAAGATAACTATAGAGTATTCTAAGTATACAATTCAGTTGTGTCATCTGTCACTTTAAATGCTCAAGCTCTTTAAAGCAGAAATTATTCTGATTGGCTGTCAGTGTT
The DNA here is from genome assembly GCA_027422415.1 of Schizothorax lantsangensis. Lineage (NCBI taxonomy): Eukaryota > Metazoa > Chordata > Actinopteri > Cypriniformes > Cyprinidae > Schizothorax > Schizothorax lantsangensis. The sequence goes on from JAPDDO010000329.1 coordinate 144,416, forward strand.
TTTATCATTCATCATTTTTTGTGCTGTTATGGTTATAGTTGTGGTGTGCTTGAGCGCGATTGACCCCCAAAGTCCAGTTCATTTCACAAGTGTGTCTGCTCTGTACCATGTCCGGTGTGGTTAGTTAAACCATAACCTGCTTGAAGAGGTGGCTCGGGTGCGGTACACATGTAGTGTGATCGCTAACCGCACCGAAGCATGGAACAGTTAATTTACTATTTTTGTATGCGCTATTGTTATCATTATGACAGCAAAAATCTTTATTACCATTTGGATATCACACTTTTCAATTAATTTAATTTCGAGTACATTTAGATTCATAATGGGTCTGGTTCTCATCTTATTGATGAACATATAGTTTGTGAGTAAAGCTGCAAATTCCACCATTAACCTCAGCTGCCTCTGTAATAATCCTGTGATATCTGTCTATTAGTGAAAGGACAACGGTGCTTGGGTTTTAGTACAAGGCAACTGTGCCTAGTGTGAGTATACCCTTAGAACTATTTCTTTTAAAATGTATATCTTTATTAGTAGCATTATAGTTATCTTTGTCTTGGGGTACACACACAGAGAAAGCTGCTTATTACTCATTTATCCATGTTTATTTATCGCTCTGACATGTCAATAGTCATGTTGGGAGGCCATGGCAGGACCACCTCCGAGACCACAGCCGCAGCCTCTGTCTCTTCGTCAGGAGCCCTACTACCCCCCCCAAAAAAATTTCCTTGGTGAAAATAGGGGCTCCATCGGGCACTTGGGGGCGCTCGGGAGGCGCGGACTCTTGGGGGCGCTCGGCAGGCGCGGACTCTTGGGGGCGCTCGGCAGGCGCGGACTCTTGGGGGCGCTCGGCAGGCGCGGACTCTTGGGGGCGCTCGGCAGGCGCGGACCCTTGGGGGCGCTCGGCAGGCGCGGACCCTTGGGGGCGCTCTTGAGGAGCGGGCTCTGGGGTGCGCTGACGAGGAGCGCTGGCGAGGAGCGGGCTCTGGAGTGCGCTGGCGAGGAGCGGGCTCTGGAGTGCCCACTGGTGGGCACCTGCGAGGAGCAGGCCCTGGAGGGCACCTGCGAGGCCCTGTCTCTTGGGGGCGCTCTTGAAGCGCGGTCACTGGGGGGCGCTCTTGAAGCGCGGTCACTGGGGGGCGCTCTGGAAGCGCGGTCACTGGGGGGCGCTCTGGAAGCGCGGTCACTGGGGGGGGCGCTCTCGTGGAGCGGGCATGGGGCTTGCCACACTCAACCCCGGCGGGCTTGCCACATTTGCTGACGGCGGGCTTGCCATAACCTCTGGCGGCGGGCTTGCCACACTCTCTGATGGCAGCCCTGCCACAATCTCTGACGGCGGGTTTGCCTGGGCCGCAGACGGCGGTGGGCTTGGGAGAGGGGGGCAGATTTCAGCGCTGACCGGACAGATGTGAAAGACGGGTCCAATACTTTCGCCCCCAGGTCAGCGCTGTTGGAGGCCCACTTACGGGCTCGAGGGAACACAAGGGAACGTGGGTGACTGCAGCCCTTGGTCAGGCACATGGGGTTGACCTCTGATGGGACTCTGGCTCGGGATCGGAGACTTTCCAGACACCGGATGACCGTCTCCTGCCAGTTTAGGTTGGAGGTGTCTGGAAGCTCGACTGGCTGATGGAAAGAGATCCCGAGCTGGAACAGAGTCTTGAGGACTTCACCTTCAAGGGAGCTGGCGAGGGCGAGTGGTATGAAAGCCCTCGCGAAGGTGAGCGGTTCATGGCTCGCCTGAGCCACGGCGATGAACTTGGCTCGTTCATCCATTTGGTTGGGTCCGATCTTCTGTCACAACACACAGGCAGGAGACAAGGGGTAAGTGATAATACACAGGTTTATTGACAGGTGGAATGGAAGCAGATCGTGAGGAGCAAATGGATGGTGAGTATCCTGGTGAATGCAACAGTTCAAATGGGTCTTAGCTGTGAATAGATATGAGTCCTTCTTTGCAGGATCGGAGGAGAGCGGGAACCAGGAACAAACGGGGAACTTCGATGGAGAGACACAGGAGGATCGCTGAAAAAACTGGAAGGTAAGAAGCACAGGTAAGTATTGTAGGGTCTGGTGACCATTTGAGGTAGTGAACGGTAGACCGGACAGTGAGTGTCTGTGGGAAGCGTGTATTTGAAGGGGAGCTGATGAGTAATTGCAGGTGCAGGTAATCAGTAACGAGGTGGCTGTGCTCAGTAATCAAGGTGCTCCAGGTGATGGTGATCGTGGCTGATGACTGTGATTCCCTGACAGACAGCTAGTTATAATGTTAATTAAACAATGTCTCTTCATTAGAAATTAGCCTACTAATTGCCACCATTGATGGACAAAAAAATTTATAATAAAAATATCTGTATGACATTATATTCTGCAGTTCTTCCCTGCTGTACCAAATATATATACTTTTCAAGGTATCATATCGAAGTTAAAATTCAAGAATTGTGACAAAATAAATTTTGTAGGGTACCACAAATTTGTTAATTTCCAAAGGGTGCCGTGACTAAAAAAAAGGTTGGGAAACACTGTTCTATGCTGCTTGTACAGCACTTTGGTCTGCAGGTGCAGTTGTAAGGTGCTCTATAAATAAAGTGAATGAAATAATGAGTAATTCTTGAACCAATTTAGAGCCATTTCACTAAAACCTACACTTAGCCTCTACAATAAAAGTTTATGATCTACAGAGTAAAATGCTTTAGAGAGATCTACAAATAAAGCTGCAAAATGTTGTTTACTATCCAAACATTTAATAATACCATTCGTGACCAACATGGCTGCTGTAATAGTACTATGACCTGATCTAAAGCCTTATTGGAATTCATTTAAAACTTTGTCAATTAAAAACGGTTTTATTTGATTGTCAACAAAAGATTCAAATACCTTTGCCAACATGAAAACCCTAAAAATCAGTCGATAGTTATCCAGTTCCGATGGGTCACCACCTTTTAACAAAGGCAGAACCAATCCTGATTTCCATGCACAAGGAATCCCTGCAAACATGTCCTTGCGCGGCCCATGCTGGCTGTTTGTGGGCACAGTGGGCTAGGGACAGCCCAAACCAAACCTAAACAGGCCCAGTGCAGGCTTGCCCAGACGAAGCCCACAGCTTTGGGCTCACCGCAGGCTCTCTGTGAGCAGCCCACACTAGAAGACTGTCCACATTAATCCCATGATGGCCCAGTGTGGGCCCAGAGCAACTTTTGTATCTTTGGTCCATGCAGGCTTTGTGTAGGCAGCCCTGTAATGCAACTAGGAGAATACAAACATTGACTGGCCATTCTTTAGTCACTCAACTGACCTGGAATGGCTCAAACCAAAAGACACCTTTTCAGAAGCTGTTGTTTCATAGAGGCTAGGGATCCTCAAATCTGGCTCGCAAGATCCACTTTCCTGCAGAGTTTAGCTCTAACCCTAATCAAACACACCTGAGCATGCTAATCAGTGTCTTCAGGATCATTAGAGGTTGATCAAATTTGGAGTTAAACTCCGCAGGAAAGTGGATCTAGCAAGCCAGATTTGAGGATCCCTGAAAAACTTTTCATGCACTCTATGATTTTTTTTCTCATATTACATATTGTTTTACTAGTTGGTCACAAGCAGGCACAACCGTTTTAAAATCAATTCTTTATAAACAGACACTTAAAATATTTGGAAAGGAAATAGGTGTAATACTCATAATAGTTTGTATGCATGTGTGTGTGTGTGTGTGTGTGTGTGAGATGGCGTGAGTATACATGCATCCACACACACACGCACTTTATGTTTGCAAGCACAACATGCTCCTGAACACTCGTTGTGTCTCTTGCTGTCATTCTTCCCCATTCACTTTCAATGGCCGGCCATTTTTGACAAGTGTGACTTTGTGCAATTTTGTACAAAATAAAATAATTTAAAAGCAAACTAGTGTGAGAAACACTGCAAATTTTCATAATTTTTTATCCCATATTGTGAAAATTATTCATAAAAAATGCTTTTTTCACTCAAAAAACGAGGTGCCTACTTTCAGATAAACGAGGCCTACGATTAATCAGATGCAAATAGAAACACAAAACCAGTCCTAAATGAAAGAAAACAAGTTGACAAAAAGAATTAATCCAATATTTGGTGATAATATAGCATAATGAGAGATTTATAAGCAGTTGTTTGGAGTCTGGTCATTTTTGACCGGGAACACCACAAGTGTGACTAGGTGAAATAAAACCCACAACAAATTACGAAAATTCCAAAAAAAATTATGAGAAGTACTTATACCCTGTGTGAACAAAGTCAGTAAGTTTGAGTCCAATGCGATAACGTTAACTAGTATTTTCGGGAAAAAGAATATCTTTTCCGGGTCAATTTGACCCGAACACAACCAGAGGGCTAAATAAATAAATAAATAAAATAAAAAATATAGACCAATTTGCTTTCCAGAAACTGTTTGAAAATGCTCCTTTCAGCCAAGTCCTCCTGATTCTGAAGCTGAGAGTGAGATAAAGGTGTGGTTGTGAAGGTCAAGAGACAGAGCGGGTGGATGAAAGCAGCACTACAACCATCTGCTGACTATTGAGGGACCTCAGGGGAGTGAGCTTCGCCAATGAATACTTCAGCACGCCAAAACATATTTTCAGTAGAGGTCAAAGTAATAATTTGGTATTTTTAATTTAATGTTAATTTGTATTATTTGTATAGATAATTTGTAGTCTGTTTAGATTGTTAAATTAGCAATATTAACCTGAATTGAATGTTTTCTATTTTGTATTTAATAAGTCCATTGACTTGAAATCCCTTTGACTACTGTACATTTTTGACAATACAGACATTAGTTATGTGGTGACTGCATTAATTTCAGATGTATAATAACTGTTTTCCCCAAAGACTTCAGTTAGGTTAGCTGAATTATTTATAGTGAAACAGATGTATTGTTGTAGATTAATAGTGGGCCTAGTGAGGGCTTCCAGGGGGCTAAGAGAGGGCCACCGCAGGCTTGTTTGCAGGGATAGCATTTGAAGTTAAACTCAAGTTAAAAATAGAAGTGATAGGCTCCGTTATAAGCAGCAATTAAAAAAAAGATTCTATTTTATTAAACCCTGGTGATATTTTACAATCCAAATTTGATAAAACTTGTGTAGCTAAAATGGGAGTAAAAGTGAAAAGCTGAGTAGTATAACATGAAGCAGCTTCTACATTTTCTTGTTCCTTTAAATTATTATAATTGTGGGTTAATCCCACAGAAATAAAATGGCTGTTAAATGTATTAAAAATAATTTCTTTATCTTTAATTATGGTTTCATTTAATTTCAAATAATCAGGCAGATTGGTAGAGGTTTTTTGACCAGAAACTGATTTGGTCAATTTCCAAAAATTAGACGGATCATTAAAATTTTCATTTATAATATTTAGTCACATTTAGAGCTTTTTTTTCTTTTCTTTTTTTTACCAATTTTGTACAATAGTTTCTTATTGTTCTGTAATTAACCCAGTCCATTTGATTATTTGTTTTCTTTGCTTTACCCCACGCAGCATCTCTTTTTTAATAAGTGTAGATATTGACTCATTAAACCAGGGATTAGCTCTATTTTTCACTCTAAATCTTTTAAAAGATGCATGTTTATTGCATATAGTCAATAAAGGGCATTTAAAATACCTCCCATGCAAAGTCAACATCAGGTATCTGTGAGACAATGTATTGAATCACTATTATAAATGTCTTGCAACAAGGCTTGCTTGTTAAAATATTAAAATTCTTGTTTAAAAATAAAACGAGGTTTGCACTTTGGAATCCTGCTGTATCTCACACAAACTACTGTATAATAATCAGTATTAAATATTTTATTTATGTGTAAAAATAAAAGTGGATTTTTTTAAAGTATGATCAATAGTTTTGATGAAACCACCTCTACTGTGCTCAGGATACGCAATGGAACCCATGCATGCAAGATATTGGGTGAAATATTGTGTAATTTGCATAAAAATTAATTGTAACAAACATCCCATGTGCGATTAATTTGACGGGAGGTTCATAATAGCTTGATGAACACATGTAAATAAAGTCAACAATTCAAAGAAAGTTAGCACTTTTTTTATGAAAACACCTCTACTGTACTCAACACACTCATTGGAATGCATTCATAAAAGTCTCATGCCATTAAAGCGCATAATTTGCATAAAAAAACTGCCTGTCCACGAAGCTAGTATGTAGCCCCTGCTGAATAAATTGAAAATGGGATGTATCTATGGACATATCTATATAATCTATATCTATAGATGTTTACTTACCACCTGTCCAATTGCTAATTAATAAGCTGAATAAGGACACTTAAACTGTTCTTCCCGAAATAGACTAGAAAAAGGACTGGTCCAATTTCTAGTCTATTCTATATATATTAATGCATAATTACATAGAAAATGTATTACAAATATTGAAAAATATATGCCTTATTATATATATATATATATATATATATATATAAAAAATTAATATAATTAAATATATTATATTATAGTATTATATATAATATACATGCATGATAATTTCCACAAATAGAATGTCCACAGAATCACTATGAAGGGCCGACTGAACAAATTGGAAATGGGATGTTCTTTGTGATATATTTGTAGATCACGTCTGATGTAATATCACTTTTATTAATAAGATTCAAATGCCCGCAAGCACATTCTTTATATGACATGATTGGGTTGCAGACACTTGATGCAATTGTAAAGAATTGAAAACATCCCAATTCCAATTTATTCAGTGGGCCCTTCATAGTGCTTCCATGGACACGTAAATAAAGTGTATTTTTGTATGAGTATGAGTGATATGTTTGATGAAACCACCTTTACTGTACTCAGGACACTCAACAGAACCCATTCTTGCAACTTTCATGTCATAAAATTGTGTAATTTGCATAAAAAAAGAATGTCCACGGAAGCACTACAGAGGGTCCCCGCTTAATAAGCTGCAAATGGGATGTATCTCTATGTTTGATTAAAAATAACATTCACATTGGGGCCAGGGCCTAGGGGCTTCGAATGCTTGACCGTGGGGCCCTCACGTAAGACGTGGAAAAGGGCCAAAGTCCTCAGCATGTGGGAAGACCTTTAAAAAAAATCAGCAAAAATATTCAAGGAAAAATACAGACATGTGCTCGCCCCTTTTGACCCCTAAAGGAGGTCGGAGGGTCACCAAACTTTTCCACCCGTTCGAGACAAAGATTTCAAATTCAGCTCGATCGGACCCTTCCGAGCCACGTCTATGAAACCGCTAGGCCGAATCCATTCAAATAAGCTGAAAGTGGGACTTTTTTTGGAAGGGGGAAGGAGGCCCAAATCGTTCACCAAGCTGCACCAGGAGCCCCGGAGCGATGTGCCGAAAGGGCCCGGCACCCCAAAAAGTATTTTTCCTGATTTTTCATCCGTTTCTCTGTCTGCCATTGGAGTCAACAGAAACAGGCCAGTTTCAATGAGATGCGCGGCCCGATTTAAAAGGCTTAAAAAGCCGTAAGGCCCCTAAAACTCAGGGGCCCAAACGAGGGGCCCACAACGGCGGCACGTGCTGAGTTTCGAGGTCATGTGACCTTCCGTCTCTTTATGGGAGACGTCCCACTTCTCATTTAAGCGAGTAACTGTTTTGTGGACGTGCGGTCCCTTTTTTGACCTTTTGACCCCTGAACGAGTTTGTAGGATCACCAAACTTTTCCACCCGCTAATGGGACCCCTGATGATATGCAAATGGCGCCCTCTAGTCGATCGGTCCTTTCGGAGCCGCGTCCATGAAACCGCTAGGCCGAACTCATTCAAATAAGTGGTAAGTGGGATTTACTCAGAAAGGTCCCAGGGGCCCCAAATTTGGCACTGTGGCACCTGGGGCCGCCCCGACCGACAGCCCAAAGGTGCCGGGCCCCAGAGCGAAGGGAAAAGTTTGGGACCTTGTGCACAAAATCTCTCCCTCTGGAGATTAACAGGAGAGAATCAGGAGAGAAACACTGGAAATCTCACTGACAAACTCATTCCTTCCTTCCACTCCTTAAAGGGTTACTCCACCCCAAAATGAAAATTGTCATTAATCACTTACCCCCATGTCGTTCCAAACCTGTAAAAGCTTCATTCGTCTTTGGAACACAATTTAAGATATTTTTGATGCATTCTGACAGCTCTCTGACCCTCCCATATACAGTAATGTAATTAACATGATGAATGTCCAGAAACGTAACAAGGAGATCGGTAAAATAATCCATGTGACATCAGCAGTTCAACCGTAATTTTACAAAGCTACGAGAATACTTTTTGTATGCAAAGAAAACAAAAATAACGACTTGAGAATATTTTGGAGAATATCCGCTGGATGGAAACTGCGTACGGTGTGGTGCGGCTGACACAGAACAGTGTACACAGTTTGTGTCCAGCGGACAGAGGTCGACCGATAGTGATTAACCCTCTGGGGTCTGAGATGATTTTGGGGCCCTTGAGATGTTTTGACATGCCCTGTGTTTATTTGTGCACATTTAATACACATTTGTGCTTATTTCAGCTACTTATAACATACTATTGACCAACATGTATTTTTTTGTATTCAGCACGCACTGTGCTACAATAATATGTGACCAAGATGGATGTACATGTTTGCATTTTTTAGAAAAAAAAATATGCGTGGTTAGTAAGTTTAGGGAATCTTTTTTTAGCTGAAATAAGGCCATAAAACCCACACTAAATAGTCCTGAATAAGACTTTTGAGTAATCAGTCTTGTAGGCTAGAATATTTACTAAACAATTATGTGATTGAAAGCCAATATGCGAGGGAGTGGCCATGGTCTTGAATATTAAGTGATTCTCACCTGCAGACACAAAGGCCCGCCCCTAATGGCCCCATAATGGCCCATCAGTGTGACTGTGACTTTGAGGCAGGTAAGACAGAATGTGAGGAGATTGAACAAATGGGTTTTTTAAATTATTTGTATTTTATTTACAACACCATATAATCAAAACATACATAATGAAGGTCAAAGACACATTATTGTGCACACTGATCTAACTTAGTCTCGTAACATTGATCATCAACAATATCACTCATATTTATGAAAAATACACTTTATTTATGTGTGTCCACGGAAGCACTATGAAGGGCCCACTGAATAAATTGGAATTGGGATGTTTTCATTTCTACTTCATTTTTATGCAAATTATACACTATTTTGACATGAAACCGACATGAATGGATATCATTGCGTGCGCCATGTACAGTAGAGGTGTTTTCATCAACAATATTGCTCATTCTAATGAAAAATACACTTTATATACACTTTAATATTAAATATTATTTATAATATATTTTTTCACATTTGTATATATTTATTTATCCTATATATATATATATATATATATAAATAATACTTAGTAAAAAAACATACATTTTAAAAGATTTTAATACTTTTTTTGGTAAATATTCATTATAGTATATTGGACCAGTCCATTTTCTAGTCTATTTAATGTAGAAGAGGTCAAGTGTCCTTATGCACCTATTTAATTGACAAGTGGACCATTGGTAAGTAAACCTACATATCAATATCCATCTATATATATATATATATATATATATATATATATATGTACAAACAAATTGATCATGCTTCTGAAAAATCCATAGAAAGATCCTATTTGCAATTTATTCAGCGGGTGGTACATACTAGCTTTGTGGACAGTCAGTTTTTTTATGCAAATTATACAATTTTATGGCTTCAAACCAACATCTTTCTGTGTTTCCCAGTTAAATAAAAATGGTGAAGTGCCCGATATGCCACCAGGAGTACGGAAACCTCCGCCAGCACCTGAAAAATACAAATTTTGTAGTCAACTTAGAGGAACGGACCATTTTATTAAAAATGGCCCGTTCCAGAGTCATATTGCGAAATGAGTCCTGCCCAATATGCAGCAAGGTCTGCATGTATAGTGACTGGCATATCCAGAAAGGACACAAAGAGCTATCTGTAAATTTTGACCAGCTATGCTTTAAATTAACGGTATATGAGACAGCTTTACGTGCATTAGTAATTTAAGGAAACATTTTTTGTTTCAGGAGTACGAAAAGATGGAGGCCCTCCACACCCTGAAGTGGAGGGTCACACAGAGGGAGCTGAAGGCTCTAAGAGAGTCTTGTCCGGAAATTCATCTGGTGACGTGTTTAGATGAGGAGGATGAGCCTCCAGCGAGGGTCCCACCAGCTGCACCAGTGGCCCTCCCTCTGCAGCAGAAGCCCCGCCTGCTGTACCAGAGGCCCCACCAGCCACACTAGAGGCCCCTCCAGGTGCAGCCCAACTGTTTAATAGTTGGACTCCACCTCCTCAATTTTGGACCCCACCCACAGCCATGTGGTATCCCCCACCTCAGTGGATGTGGCCTTCATCTCAGGTGTGGGCCCCACCAGCTGAGGTGGGGGCCTCGCCCATGGAGGTGTCGGCCCAACTGGCTGAGGGGGGGGGGGCCTCGTCCGCAGAGGTGTCGGCCTAACCGGCTGAGGCGGGGGCCTCATCTCCTTAAGTATCGGCCCCAACCGATGAGGATAGGGTGATCCTGGACCTGATAGGTACAAACCAGTTTATAATCTTAATTCTAATAATGCTGCAGTTGATGGTAGATTAACTTGATGGTTTGTTTTACAGAGGAACTCGGAATCAACCTTGGAGACCAGCTGGAAGAGTTCCATACCGAAAATTGAGGATTTTTTTTTTTTGTGTGGTTAAAATCATAATATAATAATGTTAAAAAAAGTTTAAAAAAAAAGTTAAAAAAAAGTCGTTAATGTTTTATTCTTCTTTGTGACGTATGGTTTTAGTTTTAGTATTATTAATGTAAATAGTTTTTAATGTTTTTAAAGAAGAGTTTATCTTTTATCAATGTTGTTTGTTCAATAAATATTTTCAGTTCAGTTGAGGTGTTTAATTCACTGACATAATATTAAATAGTAATATATCATGTATGAATACACATATCCACGGTCCCCTTGGAGAAGGACTGTCAAATAAATTGCAAGTGGGCAACATCCCACTAACCTATTAAACCTGTCCCATTGAATAAATTGCAAATGGACACCTATCCCACTTGCCTCTTTTTCAGTGGGATCAGTACAGTAGGTCAGTGGGTTTTGTGTCCACCTGCAATTTGTTCAATAGGATTGGTATAGTTCTGTGGTGGACATTCATCCCACTAACCTCTTACACATATACCGCTTGCCGTTTATTTGACGGGGACTGGATACTAGCTTTGGGGGAACTTGTCCGCAAACATTGTGTGCCCAGCGTAATGACAAATAAACATATCAACTATTTTTATCATCACTTACAGTAGTGTGGCTTCCGACCCCACTGTCGCTGGTCATCTTTTACTGACCCAATATATAACTTGTCGTGAGTAAGCAGCCCTTCAGTATATCGTATGTCACGGAGTGTGCAATGTAACAGTAATAAGAATAATTTATGTATATTTTTCACACTTTTGAGTATATGCATCCACAGACCCCATACAGAAGACCCATTGAATAAGCTGCAACTGGGATGCTTACCTGCTTACCTGTTTTCTCTGTGGGACAGACTAAACAGTGGACTACCTTTTCTAGTCACCAGTTAGACTGGAAAGTGAACTAAGCAAATAGTCCCATTTCTAGCTTATTAGACTAGAAGTGGAATGACAAAATAGACTGGTAAGTGCACTCTAATGTATTAGACTGAAAATGGGATCAAATAGACAGCAAATGGGACCCGGAAGGGTATAAGTGACCCCTGCACGCGTAGTGTCCCTGACTTTAGTCCTGGTGCAAACCGGCTCTGTGCTCTTCGTAAGAAAGATAAAGATAAAAAGAAAACATGTCTGTCGAGGACTGCCCTCTGTGCCTCAGAGGTTATCATGAACTTAGCCAGCACCTGCATGTGATACATAAAGTGAAAAACAAGACGGAGCGAAAGCTCCTTCTCTCCATCGCATCCAGCAGGATTAATGTAAGGAAGGGCACCTGCCCCATTGCTGGTTGCAAGAAAGAAACCACCCGCCTGGACTGCCACCTCAAAACCCACACGGAGCTCACCAAGGTGGCCCGATGTGAGGCACTTAGGGCCTGCATGCACCAAAATATCTTGGGAGATCTTGCGAGCTTGAGGGCGTCAAACCCGGCCAAACCAATGGTGTCAACCCTGGACCTCGATGAGGCCCAGGACGTCTTGGACAAGCCATCGGTTCCGGAGGAGGAGGAGTGTCCGAACCCCAGCTGCAAAAATAAAGTTAAGCAGCTGGAGAACCACGTGGTTGATTTAAACAAGCAGGTAGACACTCTCACCACTGCCCTGCGAGATGTCACCCGGCGGTACCGGCTGCTCAAGAGGTGCTTGCATCCCACCCCCTCTGCTCAGGTCGCTAAAGTTATCAGGAAGCTGCTCTCTGCCCTCAGCGTCCCTGGGGGGGAGGAGGAGGGGGGAGGGTGAGCCCCCTGAGCAGCCGGCCGCCGGGGCAGAGGAGCAGCCGGTCGCCGGGCCTCCAACGAAAGACTGCGGCGAGGCCTCGCGCTCCTTTCAGACGGCATACCCTTTCCTGGACCACATGGCGGCACTAAGTAAGTATGACACTTGTTGCTTCTTACCCGTACTCTGTGCCCTCGACTCGACTCACCTGGTCCTTCTTGTGCGATTTCTTTTTGCAGATCAGGTCATCGAGGAGTTCCGGGGGCACCACGAGGGCGCCGACCCCTTGCCCAAACTTATAAATAACGTGTCCTCGAAGATATTCCAGATCAAAAACTTTGTTGCCTACATGTCTGCTGGCCAGACTGACCTGGCCAGAATGACATTTTTAAACAACAAAGATGCGGTCCTGGCTTTTGTTTTTAAGACAAGCCAAAATATCTGAGCCTACAATTCACCACTACCTGAAGAATGTGGCTCAGTTTCTACAGTTTGTCAATGAGACCCCGCCGCCCACATGCCGGCTCTCCCGCGTCACCTTGTTTGGCCTCAGAAGGGAAATCCGGTCCATGATCTGCCCGGTAAGGCGCAGCGTGGCGGTCCACCAGGTGGCTGTGAAACAGGCCAAGGAGGGCCGCCTTATTTCCAAAGCCACGATGCGTGCTTGCCAGGAGGCGGCCAAGAAGAGGATCCCCTCGACTCCTCTTGCCTCTCAAACTTTGGCATCCCACGTGCCCTTTAACGCTTCTCTTTTTTCTGTGCAGATCGCCTCGAGGCAGCAGTGGAGAAGAAAGACCAGTGGTCTTTTTATGGGCACCTTACCGCGTATTAGGCCAGCATTTATGGACACCGCGGTGGGGTGTTCCAGAACCTTACCATCAAGAAGGTGGAGGACGCCAGGAAGACCGTAACTGAGGGCAACTTTGTCATCAACGTGAGTGGTTCTCTCTTTTACTCTCTCTCTCTCTCTCTAACCGCTTCTCGCTGTTTCTGCAGATATCGGCCCAAAAGACAGTGGGAGAACACCGCCACCTGTTTGAGTCAGCCGTGGAGGGTGAGGATGTGGCGCCAGTGCCTGGGACACCAAAGCAGCCCGCAAGTGGCTGGCCGGCCAGTCCCCCTCCGCCAGCCTGTTGACCTCTGTCAGCCCTCCCCATGGTGAAGCAAGCTCAGAGTCCAGGGAGTCTGCTTCGGTAAGTCCTGTTTGTGACAAGTAGCCGTGTTCACTAACTCTTTGCCTTTCTCACTATTTCCAGGAGAGAGAAACCCCAGTGAAAAAGAGGTGCTTCAGCCCGAAGAAGACCAGATACCTCCCATGCAAAGTCAACATCAGGTATCTGTGAGACAATGTATTGAATCACTATTATAAATGTCTTGCAACAAGGCTTGCTTGTTAAAATATTAAAATTCTTGTTTAAAAATAAAACGAGGTTTGCACTTTGGAATCCTGCTGTATCTCACACAAACTACTGTATAATAATCACTAACATCATTACAGAGAACTAATAAACTTTCATTAGTGAGTAATCAGACGTCTGTCAGCTGAAAGTCACCTGAGTTTGGAGTCGCTGCGGTTTCATTCCTCACTGAAAAACACATTCACAATCATCATGATTCACTTGAAGATTCAGTTCTACACAGAGTTTGATCTCAATCACGGATGTGTTTCCCTCACCTCTGAATGCGGTCACATGACTGAAATGAGACTGAAATGAAGGAAAGAAGATTTAGAGCAGCATTTATAATAATACGTTCATATTAAACAGATGAATGAATGATGAGTTGATTTACTCCATCAGCAGAATCGCAGATGATCTCATGATTCAGATTCACACAGCTGGAAGTGATGAGATGATCCGATGATACAGACGTCGCAGGATCCATCCGTTTGTGTGGTTTTGATGGATCTGCTATCAGACGCTCGTCCTGCTCCAATTTAAACAAAAGAGGATTAAGTAATGTGTGTGTTAGTGTGTGTTTGTGACAAATAAGGACATAAATGTGTATAATGACACAGGTATTACAGGTATTACAAGGTGAAGGTAACTTTCAGGACATTGACCCATGTCTCCACTTTTCAAAACGCTTATAAATCATACAGAGTGAGGTTTTTGGGGAAAGTAGAAATGCACACAGTCTCCTGTGAGGGGTAGGTTTAGGTGTAGAGCAATAGCACATACAGTTTGTACAGTATAAAAACCATTACGCATATGGAATGTCCCCACTTTTCACAAAAACAAACATGTGTGTGTGTGTGTGAGAGAGTGTGTGTGTGTGTGTGTGTGTGTGTGTGTGTGTGTGTGTGTGTGTGTGTGAGAGAGTGAGTGAGTGAGCCTTACTCCATTCCCACATTTTTTTTTCATCTGGCTCCAAAATCCCCTTCAAACTCTTTTCTTGTTCTAACTCATATATCTTATCTTGCAAGATTCTCCTTTCTGAATTTTACAATTACAATCATCACACTTATCTGATATGCATTTTCCCATTAAAAACAGAGTTGATTTTAAACCAGTATGTCCAAGTCTTAATCTTGAAATAATCACTTCTTCTCTTCTGCATTTCCCTTTAAAAAGCCTAGATATTAATTGATTTCTGAATGTCATAATAATGTCGCCCTTTGTTATCTATGTCCCACTTTTTCTGCCATGATTCTCTCACTTTTCTTTTAATTAACAGTTTGGCCTAACCTTTACCAAATGAGACTTTCATTATTTCCTCGTCTTTTAATTTCAGTGCATTCTTTGCAGTCAAATCTGCTATCTATCTCATTGCCCTCCACACCAGTATGAGCTGGAACCCAACAAAACTGAAGATTAATTCCACTTCTCTCTATATTTAACATTATCATGGATATTTCTTTAAATAAATCATCTCTTATTGTTTCAGTTGTATTCAAACTACTAAGAGCTGCAACAGAGTCCGAACAGATTATTATTCTTTGAGGTTTTACTTCTTCTACCCATTGTAATCCTAAAATGATGGCTACCACTTCAGCTGTAATTATGGATAATTTGTAAGTAATTATTTTGCATATGCTTATCAAACTCTGGTATGTACACTCCTACTCCTACATGATCATTCCTTGAATCTTTAGATCCATCAGTGAATATTGGTATATTCTGATAGTAGTTATGCTTAACATATTCTTGAAACAAATATCCAATATTATCAGCATTCCTTTCAGTCCATTCTTTCTTTAGTTACTCCATACTGTATTTGGGCAGAATTCAAAACTCTTTAAACCATATCCTTTCGCTACTGTATTAATATTCCAGCTGAATCCTTTACCTTTTCGTTCTTGCAAATACTCCCAGCAATCACATAAGACCTCTGTAGCCGGTTGTTCTTTCCCAGATCCTTTTAACTTTACCCAGTATGTCAGTGACAGCTTTATCCGTCTTAAGTATAGTGGTAATTCTTTAGTTTCTACAAGTAACGCATTAGTAGGAGTTGTTTTAATGGCACCAATACTAAATATTTGTCATTTATCATGATGTTAAACAGAATTGGGCTAATAGCACTACCTTGTGGAATACCATTTACTATATTAAAATCGTTTGAAACATCATCTCCAACTTTAACACGAAACGTCCGATTTGAAAAAAAGTCTAAAATCCAGTCATACATCCTTCCACCGATACCCATATCATGTAATTTAATCAGTAGTCTTTCTCTCCACATTGAGTCATGCTTTCTCTATATCAAAGAACACTATAACCATGAACTCTTTCATATTAATTGCTTTTTCAGCTTCATTACTAACTTTCACTAGGGCATCTACTGTAGATCTACCTTTACGAAAACCACTTTGTAGAGCACAAATCAGTCCTTTCTGTTCTAAATAATATGACAGTCCATGAACTATTACCTTTTCCATCAATTTACATAAGTGGAATGTTAATGCTATAGGCCTGTAATTCCCTGCATTGTCTGGTGTTTTACCAGGCTTACTAAAAGGCAATATCAGAGCACTTTTCCAGTTATGAGGCAATTTGCCTTCTCTCCATATCTTATTAAACAGCCTTCGTATAATTTCCATAAATTCATCTGGTAATTGTCTAAACATAGCATAACACAGTTGGTCTTGCCCTGGAGCCGTATAACCACTTTTCTCTAAGGCCATTTTCTACTCATGCGTTGTGAATTCCATGTCTAGTGTTGATCCGTCAGTGTCCTTTTTCCTTAATGCATCAGAACATTTCCTAATTATATCCTCTTTCCGTCGCTTATGCATTTCGTACAAGTAACTTCCACTATGAATACTTGCAAACTTCTTACCTAAGTCAGCTTTCTCCTTGTTTGTTATTGCCAAGTATTCTTCATCTACCAACACAGGGATTTTAACAGATTTCCTTTTCCAAGTCATCTTTTTAATTATTGACCATACATCATTCAGATCTACTTCTCTACCAATAGATGAACAGAACTGTCTCCATGCATTCTTCTTTGATAGCTTAATTATTTTCTGTGCCTTAGCTTTCTTTATTTGGTAATCAATCAAATTGTCTTGACTCAAATGATTCCTTAGGACTCTAAATGCATGATTTTTTTCTTTTATTGCATTTTTACATTCATTATTCCACCACGGAACCACTTTTATTTTTCCATTCACTATGCTTTTTGGTATACAAGTTGATGCAGCATTAATAATTGAACACGTCACTGCACTAGTACAGCTATCTACATCTCCTTCCATTGATATAGTTTCAGCAGATTCCTTGCAACGTAGTCTGAATTTTTCCCATTCTGCTTTAGAAAAACACCATCTCTCTATTCTGCAACCTTCCTGTACACGTAATTCAAAATTAATTGTGCATAATATCATATAGTGATCACTCCCTGTGTTAATGTTAGCTACCGTAACCACTGTGTATCTCGTAATGCTTACATTTTACGAAAGGTTTCCCTTTTTAAAAACGCTTGCTGAAGTTGTCCGTTGTGCACGGCTGCTCACCGTTAGCCTATTTGAACACTTGTGAAGCTAACGTTAGCATGCAAAGCTGAAATGATTAAATTTATATAATATTGACAAATATTTAACTTAGACGCCTATATGCAGCAAAAAAAAAAGTCTTGGGACGACCTTTCTTCATATGTGCGCAAATTTGGACCGCTTGGTCTTGCTGTTGTAGTTTTTGTTACTCTGAATTTACTCTGCGTCACTTAATGCACAGGTCTATTTTTGACATCGATTTGTCAGATGGATCGTTCCGCCCAGGGCAGTTATCACTGTCAATCATAGCAGTGACGGATGGAACAATTTAGTGGATTCACTCATGTAATTTTTTACACTCGCGTTTGTCACTCTTGAAACAGTATACGTGGACGTTCGGTCCTCTTAGACAAACAAAACTGTTCTTCAAATTGTAAATTATTATGTAGAGATTCTAGAGAAACAGAGCAAAGCTCTTATAGCACAACTGACCGAACTTATGCGAAAGCTCCTGATAAAATCAATGACTAACTACACAATCAATCTCTTATTTATACTGTGTGTATGTGTTTTTTCTCTCTCTGATTATATTAGGTAAATCTGCAAGCATGTAGAACTCTGTGAACTTATGAAAACTAAAATTAGTTCAGAGGTGTTAACCTACAGAAAACACCTCTGACTGGCCATTGCTTTCAACAGGGATGCCTGTGATTGGCTACAATACTCAACGCTGCAAAAACATGTAAATAAACTTGTGGTTTTGTAATTCGAAACCAGAGCATGTACGCAAAAACACACAGGAGCGTTTAAAAGTGGTTGACTATGAGTGGGTACAGATATGAATTGGTACTAATGGTACTGTAAAAAGACCCCCCACCACCACCACCACCAAAAACACTTTCTCATTGGATCTACACAAATCTCATAGGTGACCTATTTTGATCTCAAAAAGGTGAGTTTTCACCAAAAGGTGAGGAGTTTGCATCTATGGAGGTTTGTGCAGTTGATTGTTTCATTTCAGTTAACTAGTGTAGTGGAGATGTATTGTTTTATTTTTGCATGTTTACCAAAGTTTAAGAAGTTAAATCGGTCGTTTAGACACTCATTAATGTGAGATTACAAGACGTGGCCGTCCCATCGACCCTGACTCCTGCAGAATAAGGTTAGTAGGAGTGCGCATCTCCTCGTTTGACAGATTGAGTTGAAGCAGTTCTGTGATGCCATCAAAGAGATCCCGTGGGATCGTAACTAAATTGGAAACAGCACTTAAAAAGACCAATTCTTGCGAGCAGATAAACTCTAGGTAGTCCATGTTATGGGGTGGGCATCCAATAGCATTTTCCAAACATGAACGAAGTCTTTCCAAAACATAATCCAAAAGCAACTGCTAAAGAGAAATATATAATAAGGTGTGTTAAATACCTCAGTTTTGCTGATAAGATAAACAAAAGTTAAATAACATCCCACAACAAACAAACAATCACTGCAGTCAGTGTGTGCTGATAATCAACTCACCGCTTGGTCCATCTTGGCACATGGCGTTTTGTAAAGACCTGTAGATGTAGCCGTAACAGCAGATGGCCATCATCCATCGCTACTCTACTGATTTTCCTGCATGATGTTGGACGATCTGTCGAATTTGAACCACTGAATTTTTGGAAACGAATTTGTAAAGTGAAATAAAATGAACTGAAAATTGCCTGGTGAATATTATTGGTGGAATTATTAAACAAACTGTATATTTTGGAAATGGACTTTATGAGGTGAATCTTGATTATTGAATTTTTAACAATGAAACAGTTTGTGAAATGTTTCCGATTTAAATATTCACTGCTTAAATATACAGTGTTAAATTGCAGTGCACAAAAATGCAAGCCCTGAAAATACAATGCATTAAAATGTAAGCACTGTTAATTGCAATGCATTTTTTTTTCGATTTGTGGAATTCAGCATGCTTTTTGTTTCAAAAACATTTGTCATTATTTTATTTCCATAAAGAGCTGCTTCTTTGTTACTGCTTCTGTTCTCATTAAAGTCCTTCACAAAGTACTGTGTGTTCTCTTTTTGTGATATTTTCTTAAACTTTTCCAGATCATTCTTCAAAAAAGTTATTATTTTGCTCTCAAGATCCTACAAGGAAATCAAGAAAAAGGACAGACAGAACCACAAAATGTAACAAAATCTTACATCAATAAATGGTCAAAACCATTTATTCAATCACATTTCGAAAAAAAAAAAAATCAAAAGACAAATAAAAGTTTTGATAAGCTGTTATTTTAAGAAAAAACAAAAAAACTATTTTTTTTTTTGATTCCCTATTGTGATCTTAAAAGGGAGATTCATTAGTCAAGAGAAATTAGAAAATATATTTCCATTACATTTCTATTACATTTGTAGTAGCTTTTTTTCAATAACGTATTTTGTTTCCATTATATGAATGTTAAACATTTATGAAAGTGCGTTTCTTACCTTGAAGATCTGCTCAAGATTGTCTTTGAAACTCTTTTGGTTCTGGATGCCTGAATCTAACGTCTCATATTGAATGCTGTTAGTAAATAAAATAAAATAAAATACTGCATTTCTAGGCAACAATATTGGAGAAATCTCTTATAATAACAAAAAAAATATTTTTTAAATATTTTTTAAAAAGAGAAAAAGAAAGCATTAGCTGTTTAAATTCATCTTAAAGTGTAATTTTTGTTGCATTGTGATACAGACTTAAATTTAAGCAAAAACTAGGTTTCTTACATTTTCTATTACATTTTCTGTGCTACAAGCAAATAAAACAGTGGCTAGTGAATAATAGTAAATTCTGTGTTGACAATTTTGTCCAGCATAATGTCAGCACACAAAAGTAAATGGGCATTACAAAAAAATAATTCACGTCAAATAATTTTAGTGACTGAATCATTTCTGCTGATGCTTAGCCCACTCCTTTTAAGTTTATTTTAAAGCATTGCTCTTTGTAAATCCTTTTTGTGAGAACAAGTATGTCACTTATGAATGAATGAATGATGCATTTATATAGTGCTTTATTGTGTATAGCTGTACACTCAAATCATGAGGGGGGGAGGGGGGGGGTTCTTATGTCAAACAAAACCACTTGACCGGTCACTCTTCACAGACACAGAGCTGGACACATGTGATCCTGATCTAACACTAATGACACAGAAGATATAAGGGGAAAAACACTGACTGTGACTGTGGAATCTGCACAATAATAATTATTGAAAATGTCGCCATTTTTAATATGTATTAATTCATTCTAATAATTTTGTTTTAATCTGTGACTATGTAAAAAACATTTAGGCAGTTTCAAAGTTCTGCAAAGCATTTGCAAACCTAAATCAATGCATAAGGTTTTGTTCTACACAGGTAAAATCTGAGCCTCCAGCAGTGTTTACAATGATTGTGTGAAACAGTCTCAGTCTTAAAGGTTTTAGAGCAACATATGCTCCCCTCCAGAGGATGTGTATTTCAGGGAAGGCCATTTCAGCAGGACAATGCAAAACCACATACTGCAGCTATTACAACAGCATGGCTTCATAGAAGAAGAGTCCGGTGCTGAATTGTCCTGTCTGCAGTCCAGATCTTTCACCCATAGAGAACATTTGGCGCTTCATTAAACGAAAAATATGTCAAAGATGACCACGAACTCTTCAGCAGCCGGAAACCTATATCAGGCAAGAATGGGACCAAATTCCAACACCAAACTCCAGAAACTCATAACCTCGATGCCCAGACGTCTTCAAACTGTTTTGAAAAGAAGAGGAGATTCTACACCATGATAAACATGCCCCCGTCCCAACTATTTAGAGACCTGTAGCAGGCATCAAATTTGAAATGAGCTCATTTTGTGCATAAAATTGTAACATTTCTCAGTTTAAAGATTTATGTTATCTATGTTCTATTGTGAATAAAATATTGGCTCATGTGATTTAAAAGTCTTTTAGTTTTCATTTTATTCAAATTTAAAAAAATGTCCGTAACATAACGTAACATCCGTTTTTTGGTTAAAAATGATCCGAAATCAATATTTGAGCAAGTACATAACCAGCCAGTGTTCAAAACTATCTCCTTACTTTAGTGCGATTCACAACAGTTAGCTTATAATAATGTTTTATAGTTTGAGTGGTAGGGGTAGGTTTTCACGGGAGATTCGAGCATCACTGCGTCATTACGTCACGTCTGTAAACATAAAGAAGTTGTCCCGGCTAGTAGACTATATCTCATGTGGTGATGCTGCAGGTGACGGATCGTTTATAGCCTTTACTCACAGCAGCTGGAATTATTAAATGTATCATTTTGAGGGAGGATTGTGATCCAGAAAGGATTATGTGTTTATGAAACACATGTGAATGAAATTAAATTACATTCCAGTTTTAAATGTGCTTCTGATTACAGATAGCCTGGGATTACAGAAGATTTGTATTTTAAAGAGAACCAGTTGGAAGGGAGCATAGTTTGCTTTTGGGGTTAAAAGGATTTCTTAATATGAAATTCGAATGGTATGACAATTAAAGATTAGACTGTACAGAATCTGAAATCTACACACTAATACACACTATACTCATAGTAACGCAATGCTAATGTTGTTAACATTAATAATTTGAGAACAAAGTATAACAATAATAATAATTTGCACAGTTAGATGTGATACTAGCTAACTGATCGTTAGATTTAATCACATTGGTAGCGTGATTTATTGTAATGTTTTTTCCAGAACAAATGTGGCAGACTTGTTACTCATTCAGATGACAATATATGCTGAAAATTCTTATTTGGGTCATATATTCCAAGACGTAGACTAGAATCTGTGATTGCGAAGTGTTTGATTCACACCGGTGCGATGACTGACTGCTACACATACTCCTCAAAACATTAGATTCATCCGCGCCGGAGCACAACCCACGCAAGGAAGATAATTCCACACATTCCAGGTTTTCAAACAGAGATAGCCACAAAGAGGCAAAACTTACGGACTGCAGCTTTAAATTGTTTAGTATTTTTATAATCAAAACTTTATATTTAAAACATTAATTTCATAACATTGTTATTATGAAATGCATTAATGCCACCTCTGAGTCTTGTCAAAAATCTGTAATGCCACATCTGTGCTCTTCTGTGCCGTGCAGAGATGAATTGTTGATGCTGATTTCGATTTCTTAGGTTAACTTATAGGTTACTTATTGTTCCTGATTATATCTTATTATTTGAATTAAATTTATTGATTAATTTATTGTTTAATTATAAATCTAAATTTTTGTAAATCAAAAAAGATGGCGTACATTTAATAAAGTTAGAGGCATTTCAAAGGTTCCTTTTTTTTTTTTTTTTTTTTTTTTTTTTTTTTTTTAGTAAGAGCACAAGTGCTCCTGATATGAAATGTAAGCGGCATAGAAATTTAATGTTGCCTTTTAAAAACTAATTGTAAACGTTTATGCAAAGTGTAAACTATTAAATATAATCTACAAGTCATGCAATATTGTACCACTAAATAAGAAGTGTTTTGAGGGCTTAGCTAAACAGGCCAATTAGAGACAATTACTATATTCTATTCCAGATTTTTTATTACAACCCGAATTCCGGAAATGTGGGATGTTTTTTAATTTGAATAAAATGAAAACTAAAATAATTTCAAATCACATGAGCCAATATTTTATTCATAATATAACATAGATAACATAAGAAAAGTTTAAACTGAGAAATTTTACAATTTTATGCACAAAATGAGCTCATTTCAGATAAGTCAGTTTAGCTGTTTGTGGAAGTATAAGATCTGCAGAGTAACAAAGAGACCGGCGGAAGTGTTGTGAGTGTAGTGACGTCAGCCGGGCTCAGTTTACTTTCAGTTTGATCTTCTGAGTGGTGCATGAGTGTAAGTCCATAAATCTTTATTTATCTGTCATATTGTGATAATGTTTCCGCTGCTGGTGAAGTTCTGAAGCAGCGAAGCTTTCACAGCTGTATCAGAGAAAGGTTCATTACTCGAAGCTTTTCAGCGCGGTTTAGTCAGTGTTGATCGTAACATCACTAACTGCTGCATGTCTGATTCAGTTCATATAGAGTGATGTGCGTGTTATTTACATGCATGTTTAGCGCCATTCATCGCGTTATATTTAATATGAGAGAAGATGTATACTGAGGTGAATGTTTATGTTTACTGTATACAGACGGATTGTGATGTATCTAATTTGTTTATTTCAGACTAAACCAAATTTTATCACCTCTGTTATCCTAATCACTGTACAATGCTGGATAATATAAAGTGGCAGATTGAACAGAACAGATGAACAATCTTCTGTCGCACTCCTCCTAACTTCAGAGAATCCTT
Organism: Schizothorax lantsangensis; assembly: GCA_027422415.1. Classification (NCBI taxonomy): domain Eukaryota; kingdom Metazoa; phylum Chordata; class Actinopteri; order Cypriniformes; family Cyprinidae; genus Schizothorax; species Schizothorax lantsangensis. The sequence continues at coordinate 168,102 of JAPDDO010000329.1, forward strand.
TACAACAACACACACATTCACTTTAGACAAAGTTTGGATTAAAACGAGCAGAGCACACAAACGAGTAAAGATGCTTTATTTATTATTAAGTGTATGTGTAATGTTTCTTGATCCAGTAAAGAAACAGTTTTGTAACAAACTGATTTTTATTCTATTTTCGGGAGGAAGAGGAAAAGCAGCACAGTTTCACTTCTGATTCAGATCTACACACTCTGCTGGTAATACTGTAACAATACTGACACCTAGTGCTTAGCTTTAGTTCTGGCAAATACAAACACATTCTATCTCCACAGTATGGAGAAAATCAGTTAAAGTAATTGAATTCAATTCTTTGTTGAAAACCGGTGACTTTATCTTTGCTGGACTGCCTTGTGGACATAAAGTGGTTGTCAAATGTGACCCTGGAGCACAAAACCAGTCTTAAGTGTCAATTTTTCTAAATTGAGATTTATACATCATCTGAGATACAACTATTTGAAAATCTGGAATCTGAGGGTGCAAAAAAATCAAAATATTGAGAAAATCACCTTTAAAGTTGTTCAAATGAAGTTCTTAGCAATGCATATTACTAATCAAAATTTAAGTTTTAATATATTTATGGTAGGAAATGTACAAAATATCTTCATGGAACATGATCTTTACTTAATATCCTAATGATTTTTGGCATAAAAAAAAAATCAATAATTTTGACCCATACAATGTATTGTTGGCTATTGCTACAAATATACCCAGCGACTTAAGACTGCTTTTGTGCTCCAGCGTCACAAATAACTTCCTCCAGAACAATAATGACAAAACTGAATTAATTAATTAATTATCAAGTTTATTCTATTATCCAGTTTAATACATTGTCATTTGTTTTTAAAGCTGTGAGGAGTTAGTTAGTTAGTTAGACTTGCTTCAGGATCCACTCTTGGTCACACTGTAAAAAAAAACAAACATAAAAAAAACCAGTGAAATTCATGGCAAGCACAGGGTGCCAAACGTTTATCATTAATGGAAATAATGGTTAAAGATCGTTTTTTAAAAAGCGGTCAATGACTGGCCAAATAAAGTGCTCTTGCTCTGGCATAGAAACTCACAGCGTCTCCTCAACATGACGGCAACAACACTACTGCGATACTGGAAACCACGCCAAAGCCACTAGAAAACAAACCTGCTACCTTTAGCTGAAAAAGCGTAACAGCTAAAGCTAACGCTTCCGGTCTGGCAGTACGTGGGAAAGGAGACCAGAGGCCGTTTTGTTTGAATGGGTGGCAATGGAGGAGAGGCTTTACTACGCAGAATAAACAGCTTTTTAGAGGAAACGGCTCATCGTTTAATGAATCGACAGCCTATCTGCTAATCTTCAACATGTTTTACACTAAACAATACGTTTGGATTGAAATATTTTTAGAGTTTACAACAAAAAAATGCCATTTTATAAGAGAAGTCACTGAATTTTTGCAACATTTCATTATCCATAAACGGCGATTGAGTGACTGAAATTCAACGACGTCAAGGCTGTAATGTGATTGGTTATTAAGGCACACGTGATCCAAGTTAATTGTTACGCTTTCTCCAATAGTAATACAGACCCTCTCATCTCCCTACAGTAAGACAATCTCTGACCATGCCTTCTTTCTTGGAGTACACATTTGGGCAGTGTTATGCAAATATTCCCACAAAGTGACGTAAATATGTGAGAGAGAGTTTGATCAGGGTGTTTTCAGCAACTTTCAGTCAGCCTTCCCTTTTAGACAGAAAAAGTCATTTTGTGGATTTGGTGTTTGAGCTTTGTTAGTTTGCAGATCTTATATTTGCACAAACAGCTAAACTATAAAACATTGCTGTAAAAAAATTGACAAATTCTAACAGTAACAAACTGTTTTCCATTAAACTATAGAAAATGGTGCATTCTGGGTAATATTTGTTGTTTTCGAGTAGGTGGCCTACTGCAGTATAACTGTGAATTATCAGTGTTCAGAGTCGACACTCAGAGACTGTGTCCCAAATCACACCCTACACCCTCATTCACTATTCCTTCACTGATTCTTCAGAAGTGGCACAAAACAGGGCAGTATTGAAGAAAATACAACCTTGTACTACGTTTATGTATCTTACATGTACTAAGCTACTGAGCTTTGCTTTGATCCAACCTCCCAACTTTTCTCTTATTTATCAAAATGTGCTTCTTACCTTGCCATCACTTATTTTGCAATCAAGCAATCGAGATGATTTTAATATTTCAAAACACATTCTCATGTTAACAGACAGATTACATTTTCACATGTGACCAACAATTCCTCAACAAATATAAAATATCATAATGAAATATTATCAAAATCTGACGGAGGTGACGGAAACCTGAATTAGTAGTGATTTTAACTATCTAATACATTGAATCAATCAATTACTGTTTTAAAACAAACACAACAAACAGTGAATATGTTATTGTTTATAAAGCTTTTTTTTCACGATTCACATTTAAGCATTTTGAGATATCACTGGAACACAAATGATCTATTTTCACTCATCTCAGAGCAGTGTGTCTGCTGAACATCTGCTGAGGTAACTTTTAAAAACACTGAAATGAACAAATAAAACAATTAGTTGTTACCTCTATCCATTTACATTCACCAGGATCTTAATATTCACATTTAAACATCTTAGCAAATGATCCAAAAATGATCAGAGCACATATGATCAGAATACAAGCAAACTTTATTATATATAGATATGTTTTATCCAGTGTTTTGTGTTCCTTCAGCATTATGTTGCCTCAACCCTAACTCTGCTAGAAGTGATAACTGTCAATCCACAAAAGCAATTTCTGCTGTATATTTAGTATTTATACATTATTAGAAAAATTAAACGCTATTTTATATTTTAATAAAATAAAAAATTACTTGAAAACCACAATATGATGACTTCACGTTGAATGTCAACTCCTCAAAAATCTGACAGTGTTGGCACATTAGGCATTTCTTTCACAAAACAAATGGAGTTCATGTAGTAGCCATTTAGCTTTTTCTGTTGATGCTAGATGCTTCAGGAGAATAAAATGATCTAAACATTTCAAAGTAATTTCCTCAGAAACTGGAAGATGGTGTTAACATTTGGTTGTGACAGAGGAAATATTAACATTAGGATTTAAAATATTCTAAAACTATAAAACTCAGCAGAGCCTGTCTGACAGTGATGTACTCTGCAGAGGAGGACTGTGGCGAGGGGGTCCTTTAGAGAGACAGCTGCCCCTGATATCCCTGATTTTATTACATTATAATACATGTCTGACTGAAATCTGTGTTGACAAAAAGTGGGGACACAACTTTGAAACCTTATGAAACACGCATGAGTCCTTGAAAAGCAACCTTGCTTTGATATGAGATATTATGAAGTGTTACTTTTGATAAAACAAGGTCTTTTTCATCATTAAAAATATTTGTATCCATGTTATAGCATATGAATGACTGAACCCTTCTCTGTGGACACACTGTTTTAGATGTAGTGAGAAGACAATAGATTTGATATAATAATGATAAAATTAAATTGAAGGGGATAATTGTGTGAAATACATTATATTATTAATCCCCATAACATTTACAAGTGAAAATATTTTCATTTTTAAACATAATAGCAGTTACAGTTGCTGGACATGTTTTATCCCATGTCTCAAGAATCAGTGCAGAATCAAGAGAAACACATCTACAGCTGTAAGCATTTTGAATTAGCAGGCATTTAGTGTAAGACGTTCTCCTATTAATTTCATTATTTTATCATTATTTTACATGATTCTTAGTGAACAAAACCCAATATTATTTGTTTCTTTAAATATAGTGAATAATACATTCACACAGAGACCTTTAATAATTTATATTTGATAACTGCTGCTATATTTTATTTACTTGTTTATTTTCAAATAGTTGCTTATTTATTTCTGGAAAGTGTCTGGTGACAGTAGAGTGATTAAAAACCTTCTTCTTCCAGTCCAACAGCAGCGAGTGGGTGAAGGACGATGGCATCTGTTGAGCAGGATTGTGACACACAGGGAGAAGAAAAGCTGAAACAAGGTAATGAAGAACAGAATATCAATAATGTTAAAGTTGTCATTTAGGAAATATAATGAATCTCTCTGTCTGTATTCCAGTGAGCAGGAGTCCTCCCACTGCAGTCAGTGTTGGTCTGAATGCTGAGACGGGAGGAACTGTAAATGCCCCTGTATTCACTGGAAACACCATCACATCAGTGACCATCATCAGCAACACTGCAGGACACGGTACTGTCCCTGTAACTGTGCTCACTGAGACACACGGCTTATTAACAGTCTCTGTATTCACTTTATTTTGATGATCCCTTTAACACATTCTGTTGACCATAAGTAATATTGCACCAACATATCTACTACCTCCCATTAGAGTGTTAGTAGAGTATTAGTAGACTGGTAGGTTTAGGGTTAGAATTAGTTGACATGTACTTGCAAAGTTACTTACAGTCAGTAGAGTTAGCAGATATTAAGCAGACAGAAAAATAGCTTCTTATAAAAATACACAGGAGGCTATGTGACATTTCCTCACTCACACATGTTCTCTATGGTGACTGAACATAAGGGAAGTGAATGGTGACTCATGATACACTCAAGAGGAGAATAACAGGCCTGTGAGAGACCTCTGAATCTCTCAGTTTTTATGGTCGTATTGGTCTTACGCAGACATACTTTACAGTATTTTCTTTCATGTATCTATTGCATATATGTATATATATGCTATATGTATATATTGTGTCACACATTTTTTTCTTCTGTCCTTTTTCTCTCTCTTCACAGAGCCAAGAAAAATCTCAGAGACAGAGACGGCAGAGAAACACATCGAAAAACAAGGTGCAGTCTTATCAGTCATATTCCAAACTATGTTTTTTTTTCATAATTGTCACTGTATAAATCACAGTTAGTGTAAGAATATGAGTGGCAGTGACTAAACACCTCCATGCAATGGCATTGGTCATAATGTTGGGCAGATCAGGGTTAGGAGCATTATTAATATCAGAACAGAGATGAAATGTGAGAGGTGATGTACTGTATCACCAGATCTAACTAGAATGACCTCCTCAACAGCCAGAAACTTCAGCCAACCACCGCATGTGACCAGCAATGACCACACCAGTATAGCTTATATACACAGAAACTGCATTCACTGCCAGCTGTTCCTGAAGCACTGTCCTCTGTTCTGAGTTTACAAATTAGGCATTGAAAACAAGTACATATGCCTGGATGACTTGATTTGAATGTTTAAATCCATGAGAGACATGACAAATTAGTGAATTAATGGTAACACTTTAGAATAGGGAACACTTATTAACTATTAACTACGACTTTTCCCTCAATAAACTCCTAATTTGCTGCTTATTAATAGTTAGTAAGGTAGTTGTTAAGTTTAGGTATTGGGTAGGATTAGGGAAGGAGAATAAGGTCATGTAGAATAAGGCATTAATATGTGCTTAATTACTACTAATAAATGGCTAGTATTCTATTAATAGGCATGCTAATTACAGGGTTCCCACTCTTTCATGAACACCAGATTCAAGGACTTTCAAGGACTTTTTTAAGCACCATTTATTTTATATCAAGCACCTATCAAATTCACACCCCGGTATATGTAGTGTCATGAAAGACCTTACAGTATTAAACATTTCACTTACACTTAACATTTACATTAATACTTTCAGAGTAATGTTTTGAATGTGTAAGTTTCATAAATTTAGACCGTTTTGAGCAGTCGTATTCAAAGTAATTGAATGAAATCCATTTAAATCAATACTGGTAATATTCAAATACAATTTTTAAAATATAGATTAAATATGCATCAAACTGGTTTTTGTCAGGGTTCTGTTGTGTGTGTCATGTGTTCCCGCCTCTTGTGTCCATATTTGGTTTGTTTCCTGTCCTCGTCAGAAGTGATTATGAGTTTATTCGTGTCCAGGTGTGTTTATGTGATTGTGTTAATTACCCTGTGTATTTAGTTCCTGTCTTTTGAGTTTGATTTCGTCTGGTCTACTCGTTACTTTCCGGTGTATCCTGTCTCTGAGTCCTGCCTTGATGTCATTAAATACTATTATTTGAGTTTATTTCCTCGTCTGCGTGTTCCTGTTCCTCCCTCGTGTGTGCACCGTGACAGTTTTAGCTGTAGTTCTTGTACAATATTTAAATTTGAAAGAATTGCACAATTTTTAAATTAATAAAAAGTGGTTAAATGTTGTAATAACACGGTAAAACCTGTTAACATTAAACATTTGCACACTCTCTCAATAGAGACGTTACTCATTAATAAATAAACAAGTCAAAATTATTTTGTAAATCCCATTTTTTCATCTTTGACCTAGAGCAGGGGTCTGCAACCTTCAACATCCAAAGAGCCATTTTGGCCCTTTCCCACCGAATAAAATTCATGTGGCGCCACAAAATATTTGATGCCCAAATAAAGATAACACGGCATATAGTTAAAGTTTTATATTCAGTTATGTTACAGGGCATGCAGGGAAGTAGTGATCATTTCAGAAGTGAGAGGGACAGAAATGTCAAATGTAGTAATAATAATAATTATAATATTTATTTATGTATGTATAATTGACAAAAAAAAAAAATCTCTTACATTTAATTGGCTAAGAAATAAAATACACTGCTGGACAATAACCAATAATTTGTCTAATATAGTATTTTTGATAAATATTTTACTAATGTCAATTTTATGGTTATGATTGTACAATCAGTATATATATACTACAAACACATTTTCCATTTTTATCACAAAATAAGGCAGAAAATATATTTTATAGCTTCTGTACTGTAATTTATGCTGTCAATTACCACTGTATCATTCATATATGTGACCCTGGAGCACAAAACCAGTCTTAAGTAGCACAGGTATATTTGTAGCAATAGCCAAAAATACATTGTATGGGTCAAAATTATAAATTTTTCTTTTATGCCAAACATCATTAGGATATTTAGTAAATATCATCTTCCATGAAGATATTTTGTAAATGTATTACTGTAAATATATCAAAACTTAATTTTTGATTATATGCATTGCTAAGAACTTCATTTGGACAACTTTAAAGGCGATTTTTTTCAATATTTAGATTTCTTTGGCATCCTTAGATTCAAGATTTTCAATTAGTTGTATCTCGGCCAAATATTGTCTGATCCTAACAAACCATACATCAATGGAATGATTATTTATTCAGCTTTCAGGTGATGTATAAATCTCAATTTCGGAAAATTGACACTTAAGACTGGTTTTGTGGTCCAGGGTCACATATTACTTGGAGAAGACTTGAAAAACACATATCGTCTTCACGTTTCATCCATTAAGTTTTATGCTTGTTATTCAGCTTAGCTACAGCGATAGCGGGATGCCTGTCAAAAGATATTATTACTTCTCATATGAGTCCGTTTTGGACTTCTGTGCGAGAGTGCCCCCCGGCTTCGAGAATGAATGAAACATACAGCGCATGAGTGTTCAGCGCTCCGTGAAGTTCACATCGTTTTGGATACGAATAAAACGTATCCAAAACGACGTGACTATCTTTTCTCTTTTAATTTAAATCTAGATTTATTCACATTGGCCCTTGAAAACCTCTACTTTAACACACTTGACCGAGAAAAAGTGCAGGGGAAGAGTTTAGGTTGTATAAAAAGTCTGGGGACACCTCACCCGCGTACACCCATACAGGGAGCCACCGCAAAGGGATGAAAGAGCAGCATGCAGCAAACATGCAGCAGCTCAAACATGCAGCAGCTCAAAACTCAATATTTTTTTTAAAACTGTCATGATGAACATTTTAAACCTTGTATATGTGCAAATCTGCAAAAAATATATAAAGAAAATAAATAAAAAAATAGGACTTTCTATTTGCTTTTAAACTGTAAACACTTTCACTAAGCTGTTTTTCTTATTTTTCAAGTTCTACATTTTCTCCTTAGCTCCATGTCGCAGTAAGTTTTGGGAGTTCATTTTTAGTCCATCTCCTATCCTGAAAAGTCTGTCTTGCAGAGATTGACTAAAAATGAGCTCCTAAAACTTACTGCCACATTCTGGAAGATACATTCTTCAAACAGTGGTACAAGAGGATGTGGTGCTGGTCCTTGATGAGTCACTCTCAACTTATTTGTCTATAAAGCCTATAAAAAAATTAGTCTTAATGTATTTCACAACGCTTCAGCATGTTATTCTTATTAAGTGAGGGTCATTCTTTAGGATTTTTCACCCAAGCAAAGTCTCTGAGAACCTGACACCTTGTAATTCTGGAGACTCCAGGTAGGTTGCAGCTCTGGAAAATGGTGTTGCTGGAGACTAAATAGTTCCCTCTGGTTTTACACCTAATTCTTAATTATTTTGCAGTTAAGGTGGGTCTTTTCTTCTCCACCTGTTTCTGTCAGACCCCAATGACCCAATGAGAATTTTGCTGACCAATGGTCATACCTTAACTGTGCAATTTCTGTATTGCATTAGTTTTGAATATTTCTCATGGGGATTTAATAATTTTTTACTTTTCAGTTAAATCTCTTTTTTGGCTCATTTCATCTGTAAAAGAAAACCTGCCTAATAATTCTGCACACCTGAATATATGGAGTTTTTCACTTCCAGCCTTCATGGACAATTATATCTCACTTATAAATGATTAAATACAAAATTAATAGTAGTCATTAAGATTGATGTGGATTGGAATTGGTAAAATGTGCTTGGAAAAAAAAAAGTATGATCAGAATATAAACGTGCCTAATAATTATGCACGCACTGTTAGATGTGCTCACTTTACACAGAATGCGTGTGATTGCGAAATCGAAAGTGAACTGTGAGCGCTCATTCAAATGTTATTTCAATACCCCACATACTGATAGCGCGAAAATTATATACAATATTAGAATGTTTGCAGGAGTGGGACACACGCGTTGCGGGAGTGGGCAGTAATGGTCAGAAACTCCGCGGGAGTGTGCTTAAGAAAACTGTCCTGCGCAGGGCTCTAGGCTGCACATCAACACACATGCTAAGTTTTTTTTTTTCGCACTACACCATCTCCACCCTCAATCATTAATGCCATTTCCTTCTGTCTTTGACAGCGCATATGGACAATTTTTGAAATAGCGCCATAAACAAAATTTAATTCAAGCACTTTCAAGGACCTATGTTTGTTTTCAAGTACTTTCCAGGCCTTGAATCCATATGTCTGAAATTCAAGTACTTTCAAGTACTTTCAAGAAGCGTGGGAACCCTGTAATTAGCAACTAGTTAAGAGACCCTAAAATAAAGTGTTACCGAATTAATTAAACCAAAGTCCCCTTAAGGCAAGTCATTTCACTCAGTGGCCTTGTTTGAAATGCCTCTCAAGCAGCTATTTCAGTCATGAAAGTGCAGCTCCTATCTCTTTGAATGGGGAAACATTGAATTCTCCAAAGCTGTTCACCAAGCTTACGATTACATTTGAAATCAACAATGAAATCTGACAACAAGTGTCTCATAAGATTTTGTTTCTTATGCTCAAATGGCGTTAAAATGCTTATTTCTCAGGCTAGACCAGTCATTGCACATACACAGCCCTAAGAGCGTCTCAGGATGCTGTTTCTATAGCAACCAGAGTTTCTTAATGCAGCTACAGTGATGCGATGACTTTACCAACCGGCTCTTTTATTCAGAAGCGGGACTATTCCACCATATTGTGCGTTACACTTTCTCCCATTCAAGTATTATACATGCACCATCTTTGTATATTTCAAGTCTGTGGTGTTACTTTCAAAAGTAATTCCTTTACAATATGTTTAATTAATTCTGAAGAGATCATGCTGATGTAAAAGCTTTATCATGTGTCTTTAAAAAAATTAAATCTGTTTTTGCTTTCCCCCTATGTTTTATTAACTTAATCATCTTTTAAAACAGCAGATTTGATTCTGAAAAAATTCTTGGAAACTCACAAATCCAACATGAAGAAGAAAGCAGAATGTATTTTTGAGGGCAAAGAAGAAAATGAAGCACATCTCCAGGCTGTTTACACAGAACTCTTCATCACAGAGGGGAGATATGAAGAGGTTCATCAGAAACATGAGATTCTGAATATTGATGAAGCTTTCAAGAAGAACAAACAAACACAGGACAAACCAATTAAATGCAATGATATATTTACATTATTAAGGGAAAAAAATGAGAAAAAGATTGTGCTGACCAAGGGAGTCGCTGGAATTGGAAAAACTGTCTCTGTGCACAAGTTCATCCTGGACTGGGCAGAAGGAGAAGCCAATCAGGATATACACTGTGTGTTCCTGCTTCCATTCAGAGAGATTAACTGCGTTAAAGACAGAGACTTCAATCTCCATGAGTTTCTGCGGAAATTTTGTCCTCATTTGAAGAACATGGAAAAATCAAACTTATATGAGGAATGTAAACTTCTGAACATCAGAAAATGATCAGCATAACCTTCTGTTTTGGCAGATTTGATGGCTGTGGTCTTGATAAAACATGCTGTGAAACTGTATCTTCAGCTCTCCAATCATCAGACTCTCATCTGACAGAGCTGGACCTGGGTGGCAATCACCTGCAGGATTCAGGAGTGAAGCTGCTTTATGATGGACTGAAGAGTTCACTCTGTCAGCTGAACATACTGAGGTTTGACATTCACTGAATCACTATGTTACAATATGTGGATGAATTGGTGTTTCATAACTATAGCTAGCAGATTTTCCCATTTATATCGTAGAATGAATGTATCAGTGATTTTTCTCCAAGGACACAAGGCAGTAAATGTCTACTCAAAAACCTGATGAGAAAACAATCAGGGTTTCCAAGCATCCTGGAAAATTTGGAATTTTTTAATTCAGTTTTCCACCCATACGGAAATGTAATATATGTGAATATATCAAATATCCATATATGAAATACATGTTTTATATATGCCCTATCCATACATGAATCATATTAGAAAATGGAACAGTTTCCAAGTAGGGCTCGCTGCAGTCAACAACATCCAGGAGGCGTGGTTGGATCCACATCTAGGGGGTGGAGATTGGTAGGTTTAGGTATAGGCAGGTGGGAGGAGTTGGATCTGGATCCAACCACGCCCCCTGGATGTTGTAGGCTGCAGCGAGACGCTTCTCACAATTTCATGTATTGACATATAAGTCTACCCATACAAAAATGTTTATTTATGTATAATACATTTATTGCTATATATGGAATGTATATAATTATTAATATACAGTATATGAGATATATGTATTTTTAATTATGTGTTATATACAAATTAGACATATGCATAGCAAATTATTTACATACATGTGACGTGTCACTAATATATGCCATAATCTTTTAATTATGAAATATATAGTTTCATATATTTGATATTTTAATACGTGATCTTTGATCTTTAAAATGATCTTTTAATACAGGTTGTAGACACATGCATCTACAAAGTTGCAGTGCATTGCACATTTCATGCCATAAGCCTTAAATATTAAAAAGTAACACATCTTTATTTAATCTGTCTTTATTTAAATAGAAAAAAATCTTATTGAGCTGCACAATAAAAAAAAGGGGAAAAAGGAAAAAAATACATATATAACTGATCAAAACACTGAACAGGCTTATTGCCATCCCCAGTAGGCCCCTGGTGAAGAAATTTCTGTATCCCTGCATCTGTAAGAAATTACTCAAAGTTAGGTTTTTATAATATAATTAAAATAAATTGATTTACTAGGCTCAGAATTACATTTAAACTTAAACATATCATATTGAAAATTAAATTGTCTGAACCCTATATGTATTTCAGGAAGTGCTCAATGTTTAAAAGCAGCTTTTTAACTTTGGTAGTGTTGGGTGGTGCAGTAAACTAAACTTGATTTTAGTCAACATGGTGTTAAATATATATTTAATTCTCTGAAGTCTTGCAATCCAACACTGTACCAAAGTTTAAATTTTGCTTTTAAGTTAGAACTGTGCCTATAGCTTAAAGTGTTTAACTACTTTTAAGATGACAAATTGAGTATTGAAACATAGTTGGTAAAGATAAAGATTATTTAAAAGACTACAGAATAATACTAATTATTTCTGTAATAATTATAAGTTTTAGTCGTAAAATATTCCCGGATACCACTTCATCTTAACTCCACCTTCTTAAAGGGATAGTTCACCCAAAAATGAAAATTATATCATTAATTACTCACCCTCATGTCGTTCCAAACCCGTAAAACCTTCGTTCATCTTCAGAACACAAATTAAGATATTACTACGTTTCTGTGCCTTGATCGTGGTAGGACCCTTGGTGTCTATGGGAGGGTCAGAGAGTGCTCAGATTTAATCAAAAATATCTTAATTTGTGTTCCGAAGATGAATGAAGGTCTCACGGGCTTGGAACGACATGAGGGTGAGTAATTAATTATATAATTTTCACTTTTGGGTGAACTATCACTTTAAGGACAAAGCAGAACAGCAGCAAAGCACAGCCTGCTTTCCCATGCAAATAATATGCCTCTACAGACGTGAAGAATTATACTATAGTAACCAAAGTGTTCAATGACAGAGTTCACAACTAAATATGTAACCTTTTCTGGGTAGATGCTCAATCATTCACATCACTTCCATCCACAATCTGCAGGTTCAGCCTCCATTTCTATTTTCTGAGAATTTCTGGACTTTCATGGGACAACTGCCTATCTGTGGGACACAAACAGGAATAGCACAATTATCAGCAAAGATATGAACAAAATTTACTACCATAGGTTAACCATATTTTTAAAACCCCAAAGTCAGATCATTCAGTGTACTGTACCTTTATGCAATATGCACATGTATGTGCTTATGCACCCACCATAGGCATGTCACTGACATGACAATGTACTTAGTGCAATATAACCAAGTACTGTACTGTATGAATTCAAGGTGCTTGTATTTGAGTAATTCCATTTTGTGCAGCTTTATAGTTCTAGTCTAGACTACATCTCAGAGATAAATATTATAATTTTGCTCCATTACTTTTGTCAGACAGCTTTAATACATTTTCAGATGTTGCATTAATTATCCCAGTGGTTCTCAGACTTTTTTGGTCGCGCCCCCCTTTAAACCTATAAAAAAATCTGGCGCCCCCCCCCCTCCCGAATCCCCATCCCAACTAATTTCACTAAACATTATGAAAAATTAATGCTTTTTTTATTTAAAATACCTACAGGGGGAAAAAAAACACCTGCATCACTTGAGACATTGAAAAATAGCATAGAGTGAATAACTGTTATTATTATTCTCTCTGTTATCTTATTTATTTATTTTTGTGGGTTTCATGCTGTCCGCTAAAGGCATAGGACACACAGAGGCCTTTCCTCCTCACCACGAAATTAACACCGTGTCTACACCGGACGCAAGCGGCAAAATAAGTTACAGCAGAACCCATTATAATAAGTGATGCTGTCTACACACTGGATACGGCACAGCGCGACAATCCCCGACATTAAACTGATGCCTCGGTTTAGTTATGACGTACTGACACAAAGTTAAAATGATTTACAATGGTCGATTTGTTGCGTCCAGTGTAGAGCGTCCGGTGAGTGAAGCCAAGAGCAAGAATGCATATGCCCCGTCATATTTTCTGCATTTAGCTTTTGAATGAACAGCACCTGCCTGGGTCTGTGCGACTTCGTCTATGGCTTTTCTCTTCCCTTTCACAAACCGATCCATCTCCCATTAAGTTACATCCTTTGACTGTTTACTGTTTTATTTATTTTCTTTTCTGCTGATGGCCCGCCCCCTGCCCCCAATACTACGTCCCCGCTCTGGCGGGCGCCCCACATTTTGAGAACCACTGAATTATCCAGTGAAAACAATGAGCTTACAGTATCTCTATACAGATTAATCTACCAAATATTATATAGTTAGCAAAGAGTAAAACACATCAGTGCAGCTGTAATCATAAAATCATATATAAAACAATGACAGCGAATATTTCAAACATTATCTGATATAGGGACAGAGGCTCTTGCAGTCCAAAACTATATAATTGTATATGTCGCTTAGTTTCTATGTAATATTAGTGTATGAATTATAATAAAGAGTAAATTAGTGTAAATTACCTGCACCTCTGCATCATAACAAGAGCATTTCATCCAATGCTCCACCAGGGTTTTTCCTGGCTCAAAATGAGGCGGAGGTGGTACCATCCTGATCATGTGCACACAATGTACCCACCCTTCAACTGGCTGAAACAAACACTTTTTACACGCAGTGTATTTTAGATGTTATAATAATTATATGACTGAAGAAAATGACAATTATAAAGTTACATTTTACAAAAACAAACCTGTTGAACATTAAGTACAACATACCAGCTAAAAGGGGCCCTTTTGTAGTATAGGTGAACATAAACATAAGATTAGGTTGTTAAATACTTGATGAAATTGAAAATCTTTATCCACTCCTTATAGTCTCCTGGTCCACATTGCTTTGATCCAATATACATATATCCACTTAAAGGGTCTTTCTAGAAAACAAAACATTTTCTTACAACCTTACGTGAATTCTTCTGATATAATACATCATGAAATGCAATCGCAGTAGGGTAACAGGTGCATTAGAGCTAAAATTAGCATCAAGCTAAGACTTTTTATAAAATGAATAGTAAGCTTTGAATTGAATTGAAACAATGAATAAAATTAAGCAAAAAGTAATTTTGTCATATGATTTACAATAAACAGTATCTTTAAGTCAAGTCAAGTCACCTTTATTTATATAGCGCTTTTAACAATACAGATTGTGTCAAAGCACTTAACAGTATTAAGTATAAGGTATATTTAAGGCATATATGGCTAATAAACTTGGATATATAAATTCATATATATTGTTAACAAATTATCAAAACATATATAGCCTAGTACCATATAAAATTTTGATATTTGATATATATATTGTTAACATATATGGTCATAACATGCAACACCATATAAAAATTAATCATATACATACTTTAAATATATGTTTATATACAAATTTTACTATGGGAATTTCAAATATATTATAAACATATATCTACATATACCCGGAAGCTGGATGTATGTGATAATAATGTATTGCCTTATATGTAACATATATGGCAATGTCACTACTGATATTGGGACATATGTGCCATATACAGTATTACATTTCCATATGGGCAATTATGAGAAATTAAATAATAAAATTCCTAAATTTCCTTAAGTGATTCTTTTGAACAGTTTGTTTCAATTTACAATTTCATGTCAATTTAAAACCCTTTCTTTATGCGTTTATTATAGTAGCTCTATTTTTGCTTCGTCAATCAAATCCTATCCACACATTTATATTAGTTTCTTATATTATATTACTTGCCTCATTTCAGTAGGACAGATTCAGTGTGTTGATAACGTGATCCGCTGTGACCAGATCACTGAGTCACTGAGTTGAACTGGATCAAATTGTTCGTGAGTCAGTTTGATTTGCAGCAAACTTAACACTCAGGAGTTGATCCTAGGGGATTTTTTGGACCATGGAGATTTTTTGACATGCCCTGACATTTGTGCTTATTTCTGTTACTAATACCATTTTAATGTCTTTTTAATGTCTACCATTTTAATGTTTATCTTGTATTTAGGACAAACATGTAGTCCAGATTATAAACCTGATAAACACAATAATATGGCTGTTTTTTGTTTTTTTTTGTTCTCTTCACAGGCTGTATGGCTGTAATCTCACCGCTCAGTCTTGTGAAAGTTTGTCATCAGCTCTACAATCCTCAAACTCCCGTCTGAGAGAGCTGGATCTGAGTTACAATGACCTGCAGGATTCAGGAGTGATGCTGCTTACTGATGGACTGAAGAATCCAAACTGTCAGCTGGAGATACTGAGGTTTGATTTCAAACACTTTCATTGATCCCCCCCCCCATTAAATTAATCATTAAAAATCACATTGCTAAGATTTTTTCTGTGTGCAATTACTGTTTTTCTCGTTCAGGTTTTCCATATGTAATCTCACTGCTCAGTCTTGTGAGAGTTTGTCATCAGCTCTACAATCCTCAAACTCCCGTCTGAGAGAGCTGGACCTGAGTAACAATGACCTGCAGGATTCAGGAGTGATGCTGCTTTCTGATGGACTGAAGAGAAACTGTAAGCTGGAGATACTGAGGTAAATTGTTTTCCATAAAATGATTAACAACATGCTACCACATTTAGTTTGAGAGTGAAGCATGACATCGCATTCATTAACACATGAGAAAATCGCGTCTCAGAGTGACTTTCCAGTAAATGCTACTTCACACAAACTCATTTCATGCAAACGCTGTGAGTTTGGGTCAACATGGATAAACATGGACTTGAAAATGCACCAAACATCTTCCCAAATCTGTAATGAGAATTGTGAATATGTTAAAGCAACAAGAAGCTTTAACGTTTCCCATGGTTTTACAAAATATTATAAATTATTTTATATTTTTTATACTTTATAAAATTAATAAAAGCTCTATGGTTTAATCATTGAAAACAAATATATTAAGACAGACATAAATATTAGTATTGTAATTTTACTTTGAATGTATGTATGCAATACATTTGAACTATTTGCCAATAGTATTTTTATTTTAAAAATATTTCAGTCATGACAACTCTCTGAAAAGTTTAGCATGGTGATGGATATGACAATGTTAATGTATTTGGTCTTGGCGGAATAGATCTGCTCCACTGCTGCTGAATTGCTGCTGCCGTTGGTTATTGCTGTAGTTGTAGATTATTGCTGCTGCTGCAAGCAAATACAGGAACTTGCTACTGCCAATGCGTATGGCAATACGGTGCCATGAGTATTTAAGACACACTGCTGCTGCACAAAGCATGTAAAATAACCCCCCAACAAAGCTGTAGAAGAAAACAAAGCAATTAATTATGAATGCGCTGCTGTTGCTATACAATAATATGTATAAATCATCCCTATGCAGAAGGGATATAAAAGATAAAACCCCCCAGAACAAGCAGATCTATTGCCAAGACATATGTACTGCTGCTGCTCCGGAGAGCCGTGAGACCGTGTGATTGCAATCTATGTGAGCCTGGGCCAGCTTTGCCGAATGGCTTAACACTAGTGAACTATTGCTGTGTGTACCTGATCGGTTGACCAGATAGCTTAAGCTAGTGACCTGAGTTAAATGTGTTTCTGGGCTAATGGAGCCCAGATAAATTAACTAGTGGCTTAACAATGTGGACCTGGGTGATGTACCCTTAGGTTTATATAACTAATGACCTAAATAACTACAGGTGCATCTCAATAAATTAGAATGTCGTGAAAAAGTTATTTTTTTCTTGTAACTTATTTCAAAAAGTTAAACTTTCATATATTTTAGATTCATTACATGTAAAGTAAAACATTTCAAAAGTTTTTTTTGTTTTAATTTTGATGATTAGAGCTCACAGCTCATGAAAGTGAAAAATCAGTATCTCAAAATATTAGAATATTTATATTTGAGTTTCAATAAATGACCATCCATACAGTATAAATTCTGGGTATCTCTTGTTCTTTGAAACCACAATAATGGGGAAGACTGCTGACTTGGCAATGATCCAGAAGAAGAACATTGACGCCCTCCACAAAGAGGGTAAGTCACAGAGGGTCATTACTGAAAGGTGTGGCTGTTTACAGAGTGCTGTATCAAAGCATATTAAATGCAAAGTTGACTGGAAGGAAGAATTTGGGTAGGAAAAGGTGCACAAGCAACAGGGATGACCGCAAGCTTGAGAATACAATCAAGCAAAGCTGATTCAAACACTTGGGAGAGCTTCACAAGGAGTGGACTGAAGCTGGAGTCAGTGCATCAAGAGTCACCACGCTCAGACGTCTTCAGGAAAAGGGCTACCAAGCCACTTCTGAACCAGAGACAACGTCAGAAGCATCTTACCTGGGCTGTGGAGAAAACGAACTGGACTGTTGCTCTGTGGTCCAAAGTCCTCTTTTCAGATGAAAGTAAATTTTGCATTTCATTTGGAAATCAAGGTCCCAGAGTCTGGAGGAAGAGTGGAGAGGCACAGAATCCATGTTGCTTGAAGTCCAGTGTGAAGTTTCCACAGTCAGTGATGATTTAGGCTGCCATGTCATCTGCTGGTGTTGGTCCACTGTGTTTTCTGAAGTCCACAGTCAACGCAGCCATCTACCAGGACATTTTAGAGCACTTCATGCTTCCTTCTGCTGACAAGCTTTATGGAGATGCTGATTTCATTTTCCAGCAGGACTTGGCACCTGCCCACACTGCCAAAGGTAACAAAAGCTGGTTCAGTGACCATGGTGTTACTGTGCTTGATTGGCCAGCAAACTCGCCTGACCTGAACCCCATAGAGAATCATAGAGAATCTATGGGGTATTGTCAAGAGGAAGATGAGAGACACCAGACCCAACAATGCAGATGAGCTGAAGGCCACTGTCAAAGAAACCTGGGCTTCCACACCACCTCAGCAGTGCCACAAACTGATCACCTCCATGCCACGCCGAATTGAGGCAGTAATTAAAGCAAAAGGAGCCACTACCAAGTATTGAGTACATATACAGCAAATGAACATACTTTCCAGAAGGCCAACAATTCACAAAAAATGTTTTTTTTATTGGTCTTATGAAGTATTCTAATTTGTTGAGATAGTGAATTGTTGGGTTTTTGTTAAATGTGAGCCTAAATCATCACAATTAAAAGAACCAAAGACTTAAACTACTTCAGTCTGTGTGCACTGAATTTATTTAATACTCGAGTTTCACAATTTGAGTTGAATTACTGAAATAAATGAACTTTTCCACGACATTCTAATTTATTGAGATGCACCTGTATGTGAGTCTGAGCCAATAGCTCAAACTTACCTAGGTAAGAACGCGCACTATGTGTGTTGTTAACAAACAGGAATCACACTGCAGGCTGATAGCTCGGGTGGCCTGAGCAAATAGTTTTGAAATTGTCATTATTGGTCACTTTTTTCCATCAACATTACTGCAATAAAAATACTTACCTTTACCTTATTAATAGCTAACAAAATATTTAGCAAAAGAATGAATCACTGTACACCCTGTAGTTGTGGCGTCAATGCCCAGGACCAATTCTGCCTCAAAAGCAGCTGCTCATTTATTTTGATAATTTGAAATATTTATATTGCATATTAAGAACAATAATGATTGCATTGTATGAACACATCATTGCTGAATGCATGGCTAGTTCCAAATGGTCTTGAGCAAGACACTACAGTGACTATTTTAAATGCAGTTGTCTGCTTTTATTTTATTTGTGTCCAAATTAAAATTGCTACATAGAAATGCTGTGCATGCTGCTGAGAATCACGATGACTGAAAGCCTATGCAAGCTGCTACTACTGCGCCAGAGACTGAACTGCAGAGAGCTCCATTAATTAGGCCTATAGAGCTAGGCGAATGCCTACTTTACTCTAACACAGTGTCTACGCCAGACGCGAGCGGCACAACTGACGAGTCGATAGACCCGTTACGATAGGTAAAGCTGTCCGCAATGTATACAGCAGGAGATTATGCTTCGCAAATTCTGATTAAATATTAATACTGCAACAGCTCGCAGTAAATTCCTACTACAACATTGTTAATATCATTGACAGCTCAGCATGCATTTCTACTCAGAATTGAAATGTTAGTGAATATTATCAATAGTAGCAGAAGTTTGTTCCGTTGGCTTTTTTTTATATGCAACTAAAGCGCTTTCTGCTGCCGCTGCTATATTAGCAACAATAATAATTTGATTTGCTATGCATGCTGCTGCTAATATTATTTATGACCTTGCATCTGAATTTGCTATGCATGCTATAAAATTTATTAACATTGCGATCTCAATAGCTATGCATACTGCTGCACAAGAGTACTTGTAAACAAGAGAATGCTCTGCCCCTTTATTAAATACCCAAACACATCCAATTAATGCTCATTTCGCTTTGAGAGTTCTATAAACCCTGTTAAATCGAATAGCAAAGTAATAAAATGCCTATTACCTAAAGTTCACTACCATCCAAACGTTATCTTTTCAGTGAATTTCATGCAGTAAATGTAATTTCTGCTGCCGCTGCTATATTAGCAACAATGATGATTGGATTGCCATGCAGACTGCCGCTAATATTTCTAACACTGCGACTGAATTGCTGTGTGCTGCTGCTATAAAATTTCACTAAACTAGCGGAATAGCTATGCATACTGCTGCTACAGCTGCACGGAGGTACTTAAATGTTATAGTGTCTTATTACCAAGTAAACGCAATCAAGTTCATAAAATCTACTGTATGCCTCATAAATAAGCAAAGAGTAAAATGCCTATTTCACTTTAAAGATACTTTCCCCACTGAAATTTCAAGCAACTAAAGTACTTTCTGCTGCCGCTGCTATATTAGCACCAAGATTGACTTCCTGCTGCTAATATTATTTCTAACAATGCATATGAATTGCTATACATGCTTCTGCTATTAAATTCTCTACGTGCGATCTGAATACTATGCACACTGCTGCTACAGCAGCACAAGGTACTTAGAATTGCTATTAGCCCCTTTTAATTATTCGCTTGAAGAGTTCACATACCATCCATTTGTGTCACTGAAACTCAGCAATAGTAAGTCGCTTTATATGAAAGCCTCTGCAAAATAAATACATGTAAATGTAAACTACGGTCTACCTACTGCTGCCACAACTAAACGCTTCATTTGATTTGCTATGCATACTGCTATTAATATTTCCCTAATAAAGTGATTTGAAATTCTATGGATACTACTGCTACACTCCATGAAAGTACTAGAATTGCTGTAGCCCGTCCATGTGTGATCACTGAAATTTCATGTAACTAAAAGTCCTTCTGCTGCCCCTGCTATATTAACAAATGATAATTGGTTGCTATGCGGACTGCTGTTAATATTATTTCTAACATTGCATCTGAATTTGCCATGCCATTTCACTGCTATTAAATTTGCTAAATTGTGATCTGCATAGCTAAGCATACTTCTGCTACAGCTGCACAAAAGTACTTAGAATTACTGAGCATCTTTATTAAAGAATGAAACATAAACAAATAATGCCTATTTCGCTTTAAGAGTTCACGAAACCTCTGTACACCCTGTTAAATAAATGAAGTAATAAAAGCCCATTTAAATTTAAGGAGTTACTTACCGCATGTATTGTCGCTGAAATTTCATGCAACCTGACTTTATGCTGCTGCTGCTATGAACAATAGTAATAATTTGACTTGATTTGCTATGCATACTGCTATTTAACGATTCGCTAATATCGCGATCTGAATTCTAATACTGCTACTACTCTCCGTGAAAGTACTATAATTGCTGTAGCCACTGAATACATCTGGGAGTGTACTATTAGCTACATTGTACAAAGGCAACTGAATGTAAATTATTTATTATTAGTAGTATCTTTATACTTTAAATGAATTCGTGATAATTTATCTTTAAACTATCACTAAACATAACTTCATAAACTCTTCACTATCACTGAACCAAAGTAACGAGTGAAATAGTGATGTGGCCCCTTTAAGACGAGCGCTCCCTCTTCTGACTGAATTGCGATGCGGCAGGAATAACATGCATGTATGAGCGAGTATAATTTCTGCTCATTAGTTGTAATGGTTAAATAGGTAGGGATGATGGCAGTATGACGTTTATGAAGACAGTTATATGGGTTCACCTTGACTTAACTGTGAACGACTGTGAAACGCCAACTGCAACCGACCCCACTGTGAGGTGTGCATCTGAAGTGATCCGTTCGCGGTTAATGTAGAAATGATGCACACAGAAGATATTATAGCATTGCGATTTCGGGCGAATCAAGTAATCCCCAGTTCACTTTACTGTTCTAAAATCCGCGACGCTTGACATTGTATTCTCACATGGTTACTTGACAAGGAAAACTGCTTGCTGCTGCTGCTACTGCTGTTATATTGACACACATGCCTCCTCATGTGAATACCCTGCTCGTGGTTTTACAACTTGTATGTTTCCTAGTTAGAATGTAAAACTGACACAAAATGCACTGAAATCAAAGTGAAGACCATTACTTATCTAGCTGTTGGGCTTCAGAGATACTCTGAAAGCGCGCTGCAGGAATCTCAAGTGAATACTACTAGCCAGCCATATAAATGCAAGGCAGTAAGCTCATTGGCTGCATGTCCAGCATGAACCAATCAGCTTGTGCCAAGTCGTTTAACTCTCTGATTATCATCAGGTACGTTAACAACCCGTCAGCCTGCGCCATCTAGAGTTTCATGGCTGAACTATTTATCTGCTCTTGTGAGCGCACGTGGGGCAGTTTGACTTTGATCTGCGTGGATAAACGGTCCGTGTGGCGCAATTCAAGTTTCGCTGTTGGTGCATAAACATTGTATCGAACATTTATCAAACTCTTCATATCGTTTTATCGAGGAAAATTATACCGTGATAATTATTGTTATCGAATTATCGCCCAGCCCTAAAAGTTATCTGATTAATATCATAGGAAGTGTCATAGAACGGGTTTCAGTTTATTGGCATAAAGTCAGCTTCACCTCAGGCAGCTATTCTTTTTTAGATGCTTATTTTTTTAATAACATTGCTGCATCATAATCATAATCTAACATCCAATCATGTTCATGTTTTCATAGACATGTTTCCATGTCATTTTTATTTTTAACATTTTTAACAGTCCTCAGATATTTTCATTATCTCCATTATGGCCACGCCCCCCCCCCAGTACTCGATTAATCGTTTTAGAAACCTATCAATGATCAAAATAAGAAATTGCAAAAAAAATGCCCATCCCTTGTCTTAAATGGACAGCATTCCTAATTATCTGTCATCAAAGATGTTAAATAAATGTATACTTGTTAAGTAAACATACTGTATCTGAAAAATGAGTTTAATTTGTATCTCTACCAAAAAATGAAAATTTATTCCAGTTTTTCCAAATTCAATCCTTGATTCAAATTTCTCATATGCTTAATTGATTTGGTCTAAAGAGAGAAGAATTGATGACTATTTTTTTTTTAATACTACATATCACCCCTAGTTTTCTCTTCATCTTCTCTAAAGCAGTGCAGCATGGCCTCGTCCCCTTTGATGCATGTTCCCGGGGCGGGGTTTATCTGGGTTTGTGATGTAACGGACCCAGGAAGTAACTCGTTATGCCGTACGAGCCATTTTTGTAGGCATTAAACTGCCATCATTTTAAAAGATGATATCTCCGTTTGAATTGAACTTTCAGCTTCGTAATTTTACAGATATTGTTTATGCTCAAACAGCAACATTACACACTATCTAATGTTACACTGTCAGATGTGCAAAATAAATCTCTCCTATCTCTTGCTCTGGCTACTGTGTATTGACCCCCAGGGCCGTATACTGATTTCCTAAAAGAATTTCCAGATTTCCTCTCAGACCTATTGGTTAATGTTGATAAAGCGCTAATTGTCAGAGACTTTAACATTCATGTTGATAATACAAATGATGCGCTAGGACTTATGTTTACAGACTAAATAAACTCTTTTGAAGTCAAACTAAATGTTACCGGGCCCACTAGTTTTACATTTACATTTAGTCATTTGGCAGACGCTTTTATCCAAAGCAACTTACAATTGGGGAATACATAAAGTGATTCATCTTGAAGAGGCAATCAGATGGAGGAAGTGCTCGTAACACCAAGTCTCAGTCATTGTTCAAATAAGTACAAGCTAGCAAGGGAAGGAGAGAAAGATAAAGGGAAAGATTACGTTTTTTTTTTTTTTTTAAGTTTTGGATGAAGTCAAGTAGTGCCGAAAGAGATGAGTTTTCAGTTGTTGCTTGAAGATTGACAGGGATCCAGCATTCCAGATAGGGGTGGGAAGATTATTCCACCAGCCAGGAACGGTGAACGAGAATGTTCTGGAGAGTGATTTTGAGCCTCTCTGTGATGGTACCACAAGGCGTCACTCACTTGCAGATCTCAGACTTCTGGAGGGGATGTAGATTTGTAATAGTGAGTGGAAGTAGGAGGGTGCTGAGCCTGTGGTCGTTCTGTATGCAAGCATCAGTGTCTTGAACTTGATGCGAGCTGCCACTGGTAGCCAGTGCAATGAGATGAAGAGAGGTGTAACATGGG
Organism: Schizothorax lantsangensis; assembly: GCA_027422415.1. Taxonomy (NCBI): domain Eukaryota; kingdom Metazoa; phylum Chordata; class Actinopteri; order Cypriniformes; family Cyprinidae; genus Schizothorax; species Schizothorax lantsangensis. The sequence goes on from JAPDDO010000329.1 coordinate 192,203, forward strand.
TTCTTTTGGGCTCGTTGAAGACCAGTCGTGCCACTGCATTCTGAATCATTTGTAGAGGTTTGATTGTGTTTGATGGAAGTCCAGCCAGAAGAGCATTGCAGTAGTCCAGCCTAGAAACGACAAGGGCCTGGACAAGAAGTTGTGCAGCATGCTCTGTCAGAAAGGGCCTGATCTTTCTGATGTTGTGTAGTGCAAACCTGCAAGATCGAGCAGTCTTTGCAATGTGCTCTTTGAAGGTCAGCTGGTCATCAAAGATTACACCAAGATTTCTGACCGAAGTTGATGGGGTAATTATAGATGAGCCTAACTGAATCGTGAAGTCATGCTGTAGAGTAGGTGATGTTCTTTCATCCATGCCGAGATGTCCGCCAGGCAGCCGGAGATCCGTGCAGCTACCATTGGATCATCAGGTTGAAAAGAGAGATAGAGCTGTGTGTCATCGGCGTAGCAATGATAGGAGAAGTCATGTGCCTGTATGATGGCACCCAGTGATGTAGTGTATGTGGAGAAGAGGAGGGGTCCAAGAACCGATCCCTGAGGAACTCCAGTGACCAGTTGATGTGCTTTGGATACCTCCTCTCCTCAGGCCACCCTGAAAGACCTACCGGTGAGATAGGATTAAAAATAGCGAAGTGGAAGCCCAGTGATGCCCAGCGATGAGAGGGTGGACAGGAGGATCTGATGATTGACAGTGTCAAAAGCAGCAGAAAGATCCAGCAGAATGAGGACTGATGATTTGGAATCGGCCTTTGCAATTCGCAGGGCCTCAGTGAATGAGAGTAGCGCAGTCTCTGTTGAATGGCCACTCCTGAAACCTGACTGTTTAGCATCCAGTTTGTTGTAATGTGAAAGAAACAATGAGAGCTGGTTGAAGACAACTCGTTCGAGTGTTTTCGCTACGAATGGAAGGAGAGAGACAGGTCTGTAGTTTTCTAAAAGAGAAGTGTTTAATGTAGGTTTTTTGAGCAGTGGGGTTACCCGAGCCTGCTTGAACGCTGTGGGGAAGATGCCTGTGAAGAGAGATGTGTTGATAATGTGTGGGAGTGCCGGTAAGCGTGTGGGAGAGATTGCTTGGAGAAGGTGAGAGGGGATTGGGTCAAGAGGACATGTTGTAGGATGGCTGGAGAGGAGAAGTTTGGATACTTCCGCCTCGGTGAGGGGACAGAAGGAGAAGATGGGAGTTTGAGCAGTGGATGTGGGAAGTGGTTACTGATTGTTCTAGTTTTGTCTGTGAAAAAAGTGGCAAAGTCGTCAGCTGTTATAGAAGTGGTGGGAGGTGGAGGAGGGGGACAGAGGAGAGAATTAAATGTTCTGAAGAGATTACGCATGTCTGGAGCGCTGTTGATCTTGTTGTGGAAATGTGAGGATTTGGCAGTGTGGACTTAAGTAGAGAAAGATGAAAGCAAGGACTGATACCTAGTCAGGTCCGACGGATCGTTTGATTTACGCCATTTTCTCTCTGCCGCTCTGAGTTTGGTCTGATGCTCACGAAGAACATCAGATAACCAGGGGTTAGAAGGGGCAGACCGTGCTGGCCTGGAGGAGAGAGGAAAAATGTCTTCTAGACAAGAGGTTAAGGTAGAGCATAAAGTGTCAGTAGCTGCATTCACATCCAGAGATGAGAAACGGGTAGGTAAGGAAGAGAGGAGGATACTACAGAGGAAAGAAGGGAGGGGGAAAGGGAGCGTAGGTTACGTCTGAAGGTAACCAACCGGTAAGGGAGATGGTGGCACCCTGGTAGCAAAATGTAAAGTAAATGTAAATGAAGAAATGGTCAGAGATATGTAGTGGTTGTACCAGAATGTTATCTGTAGTACAATTGCGTGTGTAAATTAAATCAAGTTGGTTGCCTGATTTGTGCGTGCAAGTAGTGGTAAGGCATTTGAGATCAAATGAAGCTAGGAGTGAATGGAAGTCTGTAGCATAAGGCCTGTCTAGGTGAATGTTGAAATCGCCAAAGACTAAGAGTGGAGAGCCATCCTCCATGAAAGAGGACAGCAGCCCTTCCAGCTCCTCTAGGAAGGTGGCTAGAGTTTGTCCAGGAGGACGGTAAATTATCACAATCTGTAGTTTTATCAGAGCTGTTACAGTAATCGCATGAGATTCAAATGAGTTGTAATTGCATAGGGGAGAGTGGGTTGAGTATTTCCAATTGTTTGAAATGAGCAGACCAGTACCCCCACCCCGGCCAACTTGACGTGGGGTGTGAGCGAAAGAGAAATTGTTAGAGAGAGCAGCTGGGGTTACTGAGTCTTCTGGACGAATCCAGGTCTCAGTTAAGCCCAAGATGCTGAGTGTGGATTGTAAGGAAAAAGCAGAAATTAAGTCAGCTTTGTTGACAGCTGACGGACAATTCCAAAGACCCATAGAGAAAGAAAGAGGTGTAGTAGAAGATGTAGAGATAGGGCGCAGGTTAGCAGGATTACGTTGCCGTCTGCGTGTGATGTTAGAGCGTGGTTGAGAGAGAACTGGAATGGTTTGGAAACACATGATAGAGGTGGAAGGAAAGAGGATAGGGAAGGAGAGTGTGTGAGGGAAGATAGAGATGGTACTTAAGTGTATTGCTCGGTGTAGTTGCTCGGTTAAAGTCGCAGGTCTTTACCCTCATAGGTCTTCACCCGAAGAGGCTGAACGCTTCCGCTGGCACTTCAGCGCGCAGATATCAATACATACTGTCTAGGAAGCCACAAGTGAAATCAGCTGTGGCCGCCTTCTAATCAGCACACCCAACAGCCTATAGCAGGTCAATTGCTCAAATCGAAACTACAATTCGCGCTTAAGTGCAGGAAGGCAGCAATGCCAATAACACTAAGCCGATCGACGGCTATTATTATAACAACAAGTAAGTGCAATCAAAAATACAAACTACAATGAAAAAGCAGCGTAGAAATAGGTAGAAAACTAAATATTCCTTCCTAGCAGCAAGTAATAATTTAAACAACAGATCTAGTAACAAAGTATTAAGTAACACACTCACATGCTGCCGTCTCTTCTGCTGACTAGTTGCATGATAGTTTTAATCATACGATAGATTTAATTATATTGCATGGAACTGATCTTACTAAAACAGGTATTGTACCTCTAAGTGATAATTTTACTGACCACTACCTTGTACCGTGCATGCTGCATATTACTGATTTTAACTATATGGCTCTGCGTTATCGTCCGGGTAGAACTATTGTTGCAACCACCATACTTTACAAATAACCTGCCTGATTTATCTCAACTGCTCTGTGTACCCATAAATACACATGAACTAGGGTAAACGTACCTATTAAGCTCACCAAAATCTACATTGAGACATTTTTAGTGCACAAGATATTGGTTTCGGTACAAAAAGTTATGTTAAAATAAAATATTAATCTCTCACATAAATTAAGATATACATAATTAAATGCAAAATGTCTGGCTGTGCTTAACTCACTGAAGTCGACCGTATCGCCGGCGATACCAGCTCAGTTTTTTAAAGATCAGTGCAAAAGACACTAAAAATACTCTGTTGATTTTGGTCACACAAATACGTGTTATACATCAATCAAAACTGTTAAGTGTCTACTTTTTTGTGTGTACACTCACAATAACAACAAAACTTTGTGGTTTTGAAAAAAAAGAAAACAAACAGGATGCGCTCTCTGTCTTCTGTCTCCGCGAACTGCTCTTTGAAATACGTCACTAAAATGAAGTGTAACTCAGCGAATACTGAACACACAGCCATGGGAGTTATATCTATAGAAAGCTTGAAGTGTCTACTTTCAAATGAACGTTCATATGTAAATAACCACGTGAGCCGCGTGGCTCATGGAGACGCCCAACAACAAACAGAGTGAGAGCATACTGTTCGTTTCTGGAAGAAGACACGCTGATAAAGGCTGGATTTCCCTCAAAATAGGAGCAAGAGTTCATCCAGTAGAGAAGATCGATCTGACGAGTAAGTAATGTTTCTTTTTTGCATTAGTTAACGTGTTATTGTGACATAAACACGTTTAACATGATGAATGCTACCATCTAAGAATGTTTAGACCATGTTTATAATTAATACTCTTTTCAAAAATAGATAGCATGCTAAACAATAATAATTAATTTCTCAGATATAAATATCCTTTTTTATAGTACAAAGTACATCCTTTTGTAGTAGAAATTGATGGGCAATTCATTGTATTTAAATTTCTTTTAAATACAATGCTCTATATAAAACAATAAAAGTAATATGATAGTACACATAGTCTTGATAAGCTCTTTGCACTACACCATTTATATTATGCACTGTTTGTTTGTTTATCTCACTGGTTTGCACTATCTACCATGTGCCTTATGCCACTTTATCCATTTTTTATATTATTATTATTTTTATTTAATGTTTTTTTTTTTTCTACATGTCCTTATTTGTATATTTGTAATAGTTGCATTTTTGTGTACATAAAATCTATTTTTGAACAGTAGGCTATTTATAATAAACATTTTGTAAACATACTTAGACTCGTAGCATTCATCATGTTACAGTGTCAAAAGTCAAAGTCAGCTTTATTGTCAATTCTGCCACATGTACAGTACATACATACAGAGAATTGAAATTGCGTTACTCTCTTACTCCCTGGTGCATACAGATAACACTAAACACTAACAGTAGAACGCAAAAATACAGATAAGTACAAATCAAATATATTTTGACTTTTGAATAAAAGAATATGAGTGTACACTGTAACATGATGAATGCTACGAGTCTAAGTATGTTTAGAACATGTTTATTATAAATAGCCTACTGTTCAAAAATAGATTTTAATAACGTGCTAAACAATAATAATTAGTTTCTTAGATATAAAATGTATTTTTTTGTTTACGATAGTACAAAGCATGCGTGAGTCTATAAAACCTATATATATAAATATACTCCTGATATTAACATGCTCACAAATGCTGTTTTTTTTTTTTCGGTTGTTTGTATTTTATTGAATCAGATACCTGCACCACAGATGATGAATCCTGATGACTTTCTTCAAACTGTTTTCCTCTGAGAGCGCAGTACCAACATCAGATGTCCAACTAAACTGATATTATATGGTAAAACAAGCTCCTTGACCACTAATTATGTTTTTTTCTTCTTGAATCCATGGAAATAAGCAGAAACACTTAAATAACACGCAAATATAAGGTATGATTTATTTATTTCACTTGTTGAACAGAATCTGTTGCAGGAATGACTCAAAGTCTGTTCACATCTCTGTGGTTAGATCATTGTGCACAATAATGTGTCTTTGACCTTCATTATGTATGTTTTGATTATACTGTCTTGTAAATAAAATACAAATAATAAAAAATAAAAAAATTTCAATCTCTTCACATTCTCTCTTACCTGCCTAAAAGTCACAGTCACACTGATGGGCCATTAACAGCCTTTAGGGGTGTCTCTCAGGTGAAAATCACTTGATATTCAAGGCCATTGCCACTCCCTTGCATATAGGCTTTCAATCACAAAACATGTCTTAAAAAATTTTAATCAATATATTGCTTTCTGTGAATGAGTAAGCAGAATGATTCTCACATAATTGCTAAGTAAATATTCTAGCCTACAAGACTGATTACTCAAAAGTCTTATTCAGGACTATTTAGTGTGTGGATTTTATGGCCTTATTTCAGCTACATTTTTTTCCCCAAAACTTACAAACCACGCATAATATTTTTTTTCTAAAAAATGCAAACATGTACATCCATCTTGGTCACATATTATTGTAGCACAGTTTGTGCTGAATACAAAAACAAATACATGGTCAATAGTATGTTATAAGTAGCTGAAATAAGCACAAATATCAGGGCATGTCAAAACATCTCAAGGGCCCCAAAATCACCTCAGACTTTGGGGCCCTTGAGATGTTTTGACATGCCCTGATATTTGTGCTTATTTCTGCTACTTATAACATACAAAAAAAATACATGGTGGTCAACAGTATTCAGCACAAACTATGGTCTTGGCCAACCTGGATGTATGGCTGACAGTTAAACCAGGGTTTCTGCAGGATTTTTAAGCTCAAATTTAAGACTTTTTAAGACCTGCACAAATTAAATTAATACCATATGAGCGGGGTAAGGCAATATCTATAGTACCATATTAAACTGCAAAATGACTGTAAAAAGCATAATTTACAAATCGGATACAAGTTTTCACAAAAACGTTACATTTCAGCCTTTAAACCATTTTTAAGAAAATGGATTAGTCAAAAGTATTAATAATATTGATTTTAACAATTATTATCAATAAATTATTATATAAATTAAATAACATGAATTAGGGGTGTGTGAAATTGGTAAAAAATTATATCTTGATATTTTCTGGGATTTTATCTATAAAGATAATTAGACAATATTTTGCTGAGTGTGTTATTGTGCTGATATCTTAAAGATTACCATGGACAGCTGACTCCTGAATTTTTTTTTTATATTCTTCATATTTTGTGAGGTCAGTTCACAGCAGTGATAGAAATGAGTAATTTCCAACAAGTTTTATGGGCATTTTTACCTTTAAGCCATTTTTTTCTAAAAGTGTGCATCATCTTTTGAGTCAAATTCTTACATTTGGGCTGTTACCAAGCATTTCATTTGTATCAACAAATTTATCTTTGCAATGCATATGAAGTGGCATTTAGATGTATTTACACACTGTTTAATGCAGCTCAGAGGCACATAGAATGCTAACCTGCAGTTACAAATGCATAAATAATGTTTTGATACTTGAAACATAAAACGTTGAAAACTGATGTTTGAAATTAGATACGTGAAATTAAAACGGCCAGTAGGTGGCAGTAAGTCAGTGTGTGGTAAGGGGGGCATGGTTAGCAGAGTCTGCAGCGTGAGAGAGAGGTTGGAGACGAGCGGTGAGTAAGTGGGTCAAGTGCAAGATGACATTCACCTGCTTCTCGTTTCAGTGATTGGCGTGGAGAGATCATATCAATATCACATTTGTAATCATGCTGATTTTTGGAGGGAAAAAATGGCACTCTTCGTGTGATATTAACTATATGAAATGGTATAAATAGGCTATACATTTCTGCCCCCATATCTTAAATTATGTGATCATTCTAAATGTATTTTAATAGACTGAATCATGCAGTGAAACTTGTACGTGCACTAGTTTAACCTGTTAACTGATTCATTCTCTGCCAGCAGGTGTCGCCTTTGCCTGAAATATAACGGTTTTCCCGGTAAAGACAGAACATGAAATGAAATCAGCCTTTTGAAGTTTAATCGTCATATTCAGCCATATCGCAATTCTGGACTTTCCGTATCCAAATTTAAGACCTCTTGAAATCATAATTAAGACTTTCTTGTACAATTTAAGACTTTTTAAGGCCTTAAATTTGATACAACTAAATTTAAGACCCCGCGGAAACCCTGGTTAAACACATCCAAAATGGAGAATAGGCTCACAGACACACAACATACATACACACACACTGACATTAAATTATTTAACTGGTATATTAATACTCTATAAGCATATTTACACACAGACACACACATTTTGTTGCAGAGATATATATTTGAAATAAATGATAAGTGAAAATACTTACTGCAAGTCTTCTCTTTTTACAGTAAAAAAAAAAGAAAAAAAAAAAAAGAGTTGGCTCGCAATCGCCTAAACAAGTCATTAGGAATTCGAATCTTATTCTGTTACGGCTGTACGTCACAAAGTAACACATCTGCATAATGTCCGCCCACGTTCTATGTCGCGAACAACTTGCTATCACATCTTATAATTACCACAAACTTGTTAACACTTGACACTTACCACTGAGAAACGTCCAGCTCCAGTCGCGCTTGTGAATCAGTCTCTTGTCGATCAGCCACTTCAACCATTTTATTATCAGACTCCGGCTCGAATTGGTAAGGTACAATCGATACCATCTTATCTATGTATTGACAAGTCTCCAGGGCTGTCATTCTGTTATGGCAATGGGCATTTCGTTTCTCGAAATGAAAACGAAACTCTGTACGCGGTAGACCAATCACAAAGGTCTGCGCCATCTGACCAATCACAACAGTGAGGGCTCACGGAAAGGAGGGGTTTAGAGAGACTGATTCTTCTAACTGCTTCGCACGAGGCATTTAGGAATCATCTAGAAATGAGGTAGATGTTTTTTGACATTGCATGCAGGGGCGGACTTAACCAATAGGCGAGGTAAGCGGCCGCTTAGGGCCCCGAGGAATCAGGGGGCCCCGTCTGATATTCGCAAAACATACTTGGCAAATGCACCAGTATGTATTTGTGTTATGATGACTTGCTTCTTGCATCAGACCAATGCTGCATCTCACTACTAGTTTTACTTGACCTTAGTGCTGCGTTCGACACTATGGATCATGACATACTTATAGATCGATTACAAAACTATACGGGTATTCAAGGGCAGGCTTTAAGATGGTTTAGATCCTACCTGTCCGGCTGTTATCACTTTGTTTATTTAAACAGGAAATCATCTTAATTAACACCAGTAAAGTATGGTGTGCCACAAGGATCTGTCCTAGGCCCTCTGCTATTTTCAATATACATGTTGCCCCTTGGTAATATTATTAGAAAATACGGGTTTAGTTTTCATTCTTATACAGATGATATTCAACTATATATTTCAACAAGACCAGATTAAACTTCTAAATTATCTAAGCTAACAGAGTGTTAAAAAAATGTAAAAGATTAGATGATCAATAATCTTCTCCTATTAAATTCGGATAACACAGACCAAAAAACAGTTCACAGAATCTCTTAGATTACCAATTTGTATCTAGACAGATGTACTGTTATTTCCTCTACAATCAAAAATTTGGGTGTTGTATTAGACATCAACTTGTCTTTTGAAAATCATATTTCCCATGTTACAAAAACAGCATTCTTCCATATTAGAAACATTGCCAAGCTACCTAAAATGTTACCGGTTTCTGATGCAGAAAAGTTAGTTCATGCATTCATGACCTCTAGACTGGACTATTGTAATGCACTTGATAAGTGTTTGCCCTACATCTTCAATAAACAAGCTACATGTAGTCCAAAATGCAGATGCTAGAGTCCTTATCAGGTCAAGAGTATATGAACGTATCACCCCAGTTTTACAATCTCTACACTGGCTACATATTAATTTTCTTATCAGTTACAAAATATTACTACTTACTTTTAAGGCCCTTAATGGTTTATCTCTAGCCTACCTAACTAGTCTTCTATCACACTACAATCCATCCTGCTCCCTAAGGTTCCCTAAAGCCCCTTTCACACAGAGATTCCGGAAAATACACGGGTAATGTGTTCCGGCATCTGTTCCCGGATCGTCAGATTTGCTGCATTCACACTGCCAGTGATTTTCCGGAATATGTGCGTGCATTCACACACAACCCGTAAAGATCCCGTAAAGACACGTGACCTTTCATGTGACGTGTATAATGCGCGCTCACCATTTCACTAAACTGGAGAATGATTTCAGCTTCAGCGCGGATAGTGAGGAGCTCCCTGTTCGCTGCTTCATTCTAGTTTACACATGTTTCGTCGTGTGAACGTTGATCTGCCTTCAAAACACCCGGTAAAACAGTCGAACAATAAAGTGCGTCATCACTACGACGCACCCTTTACGGCATTGATCCGGCTTTTGTTCACACAGCACTCGTTCCGGGACTGAACCCGGCAATGTTACTAGGTCCCAACCCGGGATCAATCCCGGAATTAATCCCGGACATGTTTGCGTTCACACAGAAGGCACTCCGGCAATTTTCTGGCAATTGGGACCAACGTGCAGTGTGAATGGGGCTTAAGACTCTTGGTAGTACCTAGGATAGCAAAGTCCACTAATTTAAGATCTTTCGGTTTAAATCTAGATTAAAGACGCATATCTTTAGCCAAGCATTCACATTATATACAGGTGCATCTCAAAAAATTAGAATATCATGAAAAAGTAATTTTTTTAACTTAGTTAAGTGAAAAGTGAAAATGTAATATATTCTAGATTCATTACATGTAAAGTAAAACATTTCAAAAGTGTTTTTTTATTTTATTTTGATGATTAGAGTTTACAGCTCATGAAAATCAAAAATCCAGTATCTCAAAATATTGGAATATTTATATTTGAGTTTCATTAAATGACCATCCCTACAGTATAAATTCCAGGTATCTCTTGTTCTTTGAAACCAAAATAATGGGGAAGACTGAAACAATCCATTGGTCCAGAAGACAATCATCGACACCCTCCACAAAGAGAGTAATTCACAGAAGGTCATTACTGAAAGGGGTGGCTGTTCACAGACTGCTGTATCAAACCATATTAATTGACTACAAGATGGCGCCAGTGTGGAGTTTGGCAAGCCGTCGCTTGGTGTCTGTGTTATCTCTATTGAGTATTTTTGTCTTGTTTGTCTGCACGTCTGCTCAAAAAGTTACTACAGTGCTTGCTTATGATCGCTCGTTTCTCCTTAATCTACGATGGACCGTAGAAACTGTTTCTGATTCAAACTACGGAGGATACAAGATTCCTGATCCCCCGTTCCTGTCTATGTTGCCATCTGAAATATGTCGCTTACCGGACTGTGAATATCATCAGAGGAAGAAACGCTATAGAAGACGGGGAACACGCGGTGGTGTGTTGGTACGCATGAGGAGGTACCTCCGCGCGTTGTCGCTTGGAGGCCTGAGTCATACGGACTCTTGGAGTCTGGTTTCTAGCTGTGACCATGGTCGGATCTCGTATTCGTCGTCCCTCAAGCGCGGTGCCTTGTCTGTTTATCCGGAGCAACTAGGATCGGTGCTCTCGTCAAGGAGTACTTCTCCAAGACTACGGGTCTGTAGACGAGGAGTTAATCCCCGCAACCTTCGTTCATTGGATTATTCCCCGTCGTTGGAGCATCAACATTATAATTCTACAACATATCAATCCACTCATCAGGAAATTGTCTCCACTGTAGTGAGGATGGCGCTGCAAAACGTAAGATCGATTTCAAACAAGACATTTGCAATTAATGAACAAATTGTATCTAATGAGTTGGACTTCCTGTTTATGACTGAGACGTGGCTAAAGGCTGGTGAACTTGGTCCACTCTCTGAAGTTTGTCCCAAAAGTTATAACTTTTTTAACACGACAAGGTCAGTCGGTCGTGGTGGAGGCTTAGCTACTATCTTTAGAAATAATCTAAAATGCCGTCTACTCCTCTCAGAATCTTTTTCTAGCTTTGAAGTTCAGTTATTTAAGATGGACGGCTGCAATTCACTATTATGTATACTTGTTTATAGAGACCCCCCAAGTACAATAAGGATTTTATAAGTGAGTTCTCAGATTTCTTATCCTCTGTGGTGCCCAATGCAGATAGGCTCTTGATATTGGGCGATTTTAACATACATGTTTGCTGCCCCTTGAAGCCTATGGTTAAAGAGTTTCTACAAATTATTGACACCTTCAATCTCATACAATCTGTTGTTGGTCCTACTCATAACCAAGGGCACACACTTGATTTAATTTTATCTTATGGCCTTTTAGTTAGTGATGTAGGTATTGAAGAATCCTTTTTGTCTGATCATAAGTCTATTACTTTTAACACAGCTGTCCCTAGTCCTGTATTACACTGCCTCGGCATACCGGTGTACTCGTTTTTTTTAACTCATCCACATCTAAAAAATTTTTAGATGCTTATATTACTTCCCCTATAACTTATGAATTAGAGTCTAACTGTCTTGGAGGTAATCCTGACGAGCTGGTTAATAAGTTTAATGGACTATGTTCAGATATACTTGATGTTGTTGCCCCTTTTAAATTGAAAAAAACTAGAAGTCGTGTTCATCCCTGGTTTAATGATGAAACTAGGGCGATTAGACAGAAATGGAGAAAAGCGTAAAGGAAGTGGAAGAGAGATAAATTACAAATATCATATGATTGCGTCAAAGAGTGTATGATTCACTATCAAAAAACTGTTAAGATTGCAAAGGCAAATAATTTTTCTGATCTCATTGCTAAAAATGCTCATAGTCCAAAAATATTATTTAATACCATTAATAGTGTGTTAAATCCGATGTCTAATTTATATCCAGATCCGTCTCCTATGGCCTGTGAAAACTTTAAGTTTTTTACTGAAAAGATCGATGATATAAGATCATGTATTGTTCCCTCATCTCTGGAACTTCCTCAGTCCACATCAATTTCTACATATTTATCTGAATTTACTTCAGTGTCTCATAGTTACTTGGTGCAAATTATTCATAAAATGAAGCCCACCTTTTGTTCTTTGGATGTTGTCCCTCCTTGTCTCTTATTAGAGACACTTGACGCTATTACTCCTATTTTACTGTCTGTCAATAATTAATAACAGTTTAATCAGTGGGAAAGTTCCATCTTATTTTAAGCATGCCATTGTGCAGCCGCTACTCAAAAAAACTAATCTTGATCTAACAGTTTTTAAGAATTATCGTCCCATTTCTAAATTACCGTTTTTATCAAAAGTTTTGGAGAAGGTTGTGTTTAATCAGCTTTCTTTCTTCTTACAGGAAAATGGTAATTTTGATAAATATCAGTCTGGTTTTAGACCTCAACACAGTACAGAATCTGCATTGCTAAAAGTATTAAATGACTTACTGTTGATCGTCGATTCTGGCAATTGTGCGGTTTTAATTTTGCTGGATCTTAGTGCGGCATTTGACACTCTCGATCATGGCATTCTTTTAAATCGCTTACAGCAGATCGGGATTCAAGGTTGTGTTTTAAGTTGGTTTGTATCCTATTTAAAGGATCGAACCTTCTCGGTAGAGACTGGCAAATATTCTTCATCTTGTGCACCGGTTTTGTATGGGGTTCCACAGGGCTCAATTTTGGGTCCTGTTCTATTTTCTTTGTACATGCTCCCTTTGTATGCTATATTTAGGAAGCACAATGTCTCATACCATTGTTACGCAGATGATACTCAGTGTTATTTGATTGTCTGAGAGATGTTAAACAGTGGATGTCTGCCAACTTCCTCCAGTTAAATGAGTCTAAGACTGAGGTCCTACTCTTCGGCTCCTCTGCTTCTACAGAGGTTGTGGCCAGTATAATGGGGCCTCTATCTGGTAATCTTCATTCACATGTCAGAAACTTAGGAGTTACTTTTGACTCTGCTTTGACTTTTGACAAACAGATCAATGCTGTGGTTAGAAGTTGTTTTTATCAGCTAAAGAATATCGCAAAGATGAAGTCATTCTTAACATTAAGAGACATGGAGTCTGTAATACATGCTTTTATCTCATCCAGATTAGACTATTGTAATGGATTGTACTTGGGTGTTTCACAGTCCCTATTGTCACATCTTCAACTTGTCCAAAATGCTGCCGCTAGATTGTTAACTGGAACAAGAAAGAGGGAACATATTTCACCAGTGCTGATCTCTCTTCACTGGCTCCCAGTTAAATATCGTATTCATTTTAAATCATTGCTGTTTGTATACAAAGGTTTGCATGGACTGGCTCCGTCATATATCTCCGATCTCCTGTTTTACTGTAATGCTTCCAGGGAACTTCGATCAACCAGTAGTCTTCAGTTGACTGTTCCAAGGACACGCCTGAAATTGAAAGGTGACCGTGCCTTTTCAGTGGCTGCCCCACAGCTTTGGAACAATTTGCCATTTTATATAAGATCTGCTCCAACATACGCTGATTTTAAGTCTCTTCTTAAAACGTACTTATTTACTGTTGCATATGGTCTCAAGTAAGCACAGTGGTGTAACTGTAGTGTATTATCTGTTGTTGTGTTTTGTTTACTCTTGTATTTTGGTATATGTTTTAATTTTGTACAGCACTTTGGCCAACAGCTGTTGTTTTTAAATGTGCTTTATAAATAAATATGACTGACTGACTGGAAGGAAGAAATGAGGTAGGAAAAGGTTCACAAGCAACAGGGATGACCGCAAGCTTGAGAATAATGTCAAGCAAAGCCGATTCAAACACTTGCGAGAGCTTCATAAGGAGTGGAATGAAGCTGGAATATCATATTATATTAGAATATCATGTAAAAGTTAAATTTTTGTAACTTATTTCAAAAAGCGAAACTTTCATATATTCTCTAATTTTCTAATCTGTATTTCATGACCTTGTACTTCAGTTATATTTGATCAACTGCACATTATCATTCTTTTGCTTAGGTTGAACATTTAAATTTTACTTGGTTGGAACAGCAGGTACGCTAATTTTGTCTCTATTTGCTTCTCTGTTTCTGCCACGGGATTGGCATCCGAGGTAATTAGGAATTACACAAGCTTCAGTCTGGATCCAACCCTTAAATGATCTGAGATGACCAAACACCTGAGAAGAGATGATGCCAACCCCTCAGAGGACCTCAGATGATGCCAAGCCTGAGCCAACATTCAAAACTACCAAATGTTTGCTATAAGTTTGATCGTAACATAGCTGTTTTTGCTGTTAATAGTGTTTATTGTCTGTTTGATTGCATGTCATTAACTGCATGATTATTACTGTACATTTCTGCCATATGGACATCAACTTGACAACTAGTCACCACTGATAAGCTGCTACTAAATATAATGTAGAAACTTTCTCTTTCTGTAAAGCTGCTTTGCAACTATTTGTATCGTGAAAAGCGCTATACAAATAAACTTGAATTGAATTGTAAACACCCCTAATTAATGTCATTAGCATATAACAGAGGACATGAACAATTAGCCTAGTGTATATTCTGTCAGTTGATTATTATTAATACTACTGCTACTTCTACAAATAATAGTAATTATAATAATGATAATAATTGGGGATGAGCCTAATTGAAAAATAAATAATTTAAGTAATTTATACAGTTATTTTTTTAAGCTTTTTTAATGTTTGCTGCATGTTTGAAATACGCTATCATATCAGTCAAAATTGCATTGAAAGAAAAGGGGCATTACTTTCATTTTAAGTGTACACTAATAACAAAGCTGTACATTCATTTTAAGTGTAAACTAATAATAAAAACAAATTAATGTGCTTTAATAAAATAAAGAAAACAAACAGGATGCACTTTAAGCCTTCTCAGTTTTTTTGGAGTGGGAGTGGGAGTGGGGGTGGGGGTGGAGTGAACACTACTGTGTGTGTGCACTTAGATGGGTAAAATGCAGAGCACTAATTCCAAGTATGGGGTTAGTGCAAACTAATGCCGAGTTCACCCTGATTTTCACTTGCCGATAATAGCACGCGAATGCGAAATCGCTGACAAATGCCCGAAATCAGAAGCAAATCGGTGCTCGTTCACACGAGTGACAATCATGTGAATTATCAAATATGTGATCTGAGAGAATCGCTGATGTTTTGCCGCCACCTGTGAAATATTTGGCATCCCAAATATCTGGACCTGTCACTTTTTGTGATTCAAAATCCTGCTGTGTGAAAGTATTTATGATGGAAAAATACATTGGTGATGACCTACAGCCAATCAGAGAGCAAGATACAGGGCAGCGGGAAGTTCGAGGGGGAGTTATATGAAATGTAGTTTGCAGACCAGAGTTGTCAGTGATTCTCCTATTGTAAAGTCATGCAGTGTGTAACCTCTTGTCGCCAATCCATTGTGCAATGTGAACACAGCAACAACTGAATACTACCACAGATAGTCGTGCAGTGTGAAAACAATGGTGATCCGACATCTTTGAAAATCGTGCAGTGTGAATTCGACATAAACTTACTTAAACCAGCCTCATGGCGCCTGAAGTTATTGTTCCCATTTATTATTTGTTGTGTGTGTGTGTGTTTAATTAAAAGCTGCTTCTTTGCAAAAAAAAAAAATTGGTTGTTGTGAGTTCAAGTTTTGGGCAGGGAGATACAAACAGCCTGTTCCTTTCCTTTTTTCTTATATACATTGTTTTTTTCTTTGTGTTCTTTTGTTACATTCTCCCAACCCTAGCAAAATTCTGAAACAGATTAACATTCAAAGCACATACTTAAATTACACAGGCTGCCGCACAAGTCTGCTCTCTTACCATCCCTGATGATTGTGCCGGTGATTGCCCTTTCTGTTGTGATCCAGGTACTCCTGCACCTGCTGATGCTTCTCCTGATGCTGCTCCTTCTGCCTGTGAGACTTGACTAATTGCAGCTGCTGCTAATCTGGATCCTCCAATTCTTGCTGCTGCAGGTAATGCTGGTTTAACTCGTTTTACTAGGTCTACCACCCATTGAAGGTTAGCTATTACCCACTGTATTGTATCTACTGCTAACTGTAATTGTGTTCTTGCTACTGCTACTATTGCAGCTCCTGCCATTGCTCCAGTAATTGCTGATCCTGTTAATGAGTGCACTCCTAATAGTGATTGCAATATTGCTGCTGCTGTTCCTGCTAGGCCTCCTGCTACTGCTGTTACTGTTACTGTTACTGCTCCTGTTCTTACTTCTGCTTCCCATAGTGATTGTAAAATGCCAGCTCCCGCTGCTGCTCCTGCTGCTGCTCCTATTACTGATTCAGCTATTGTTGATGTTACTGCATTACCTGCTACTACTGCAACTGTTGCAACTGTCAGTGCTATTGTTATTATTAATGGTGATTTTAGACTTTCCCTTTGTTCTGGTACATCTTCTCCTGGCTCTGCAATAAAGAATTGTCTTCATTAAATGTCATTACAGAATAAAAACATTGTAAAATATGCTACTAATATGTTTTGGATATTTTCCAATTATAATTTACATTTCTTACCTATGTTGCTTGGCTTAAAATTGTGAGGATATGGGGATTCATTTCCTCCTTTTTTTTCACAAGCCATTTGCTCTCCTTTAAAGAGAAAGATGTTACTACATATTCCATATGACATACATGCTATATGTTATAAAATATATGCTAAAAATACCAAATTGCTGAAATCAACACATTCATTAATAGGGTAAACTTAATCTTATTAAATGTATATAATCTTTTATGTAAAATTCATAAATTTATATTTATACACTTAAAAAAAAGAAAATCAAAACAATAAATTCAATTAGAATAATAAGACAGGTGGCACAGAAGAGGACAAAAGTGGAATTTAGGTGTATATACAGACTGTTTAATGAGGCTCAGATGTGACAATAATGCATTTAAATGCATAATAACTATGTTATGAGATTTTTAATATAACATTTTGAATATAAAAAGTGCCAGTAGGTGGCGGCAAGTCACTTGACATTAAATCGACGTTCATTCAATTCATGCATTGATAAAATAGCACAAACAGTAGTGCTCCTAAAATATCACTTAATACTAACTTCTTGTTCACTGAACTATTGTATAAATATCAATATCACATTTGCAAACTCCCTTTATAGTCATTAAAATGCTGTCACTCATCTTAGTTCATTGCGATCTCACAAAGTTCTGTCTGTGATTGGCTATCTTGCTCTATGCTTCAAAAACACACTGTAAATATAAACCTTTGACGCTCTCCAGAGTGCAAATACAAATATGCACTGGTGCATTTGCAAAATCTGTTTTGCCAACCTGGCCTGATTGGGTCAGTTGCACTGGCATGTTTTCAAAGTTGCACTCAGTAATTTTCAAGCTCAAAAGCAACTGAAATCGAGGCAGGCTCTAGGCATGGGCCATGGTTGGCTAAGCCAACCAAGAGTCTGTCTTGGCCACTCAATCAGAATTTAGGTAAAGTTTGCATTGATATTTTTGTGAAATGATTAAAAGAAGTATGGGATGGACTGTGTTTAGATAAGTTTGAAGAAGAGCTGAATAGACAACCCCAACCAACCATAAAATAACACTAAAAAACTGCAATATTTTTTATTTTATTAGCTGAAAGCAAATGTGCTCTACACTCACAAGAAGGCTGCAGTCTGTTGCAGAAAAGCAGAGGCTGACAATCACAGAAGTGCAAATGGGCAGAAATATTTACATGCTATTAGTATATGTGAATTACATGGAGTTTAATATGTATGAATAAGTAGGCTCATGTCACATTTTCTTTCAAAATTGTCATGGGATTAAAGTGAAAACTGTTTCATTTTATTTAAGACATTTGAAAATTTATATTTTTAGGCTGGTCTGCATTAGTGCTCTAACAGAGTGCTTCAATGACAAAATTATTGAGATGACCAATAAAATAAAAGAATGTGGGTTTTACTGTTCACAGAAACGGAGCATGAATTCCAGTAGGGTGCTTCAGTGAAATAGTGTGAGGTAAGATGTAAATGCTTACATGTGCAATATATATATATATATATATAAATTAAAGCAAAAGGTGGCTCTATTAAGAATTAAATCAAGGGACTGATGACTTTTCCAACTCTGTTATTCTAGTTTTGTTGTTGTTGTTGTTTTTATTAATTTCCTGTTGTGTTTTTTCTTTCATTGGTTTGATGTTGTAAGACCAAAATTGTAAATAAAGCTGGAAAAGTTATTTGGAATGGGGTTTGATTTCAGGCTATATGACAAATAAAGTTACTAATTCAAAAGGGTATGATGATTTTCTATAGGCACTGTACTATTACAGTTTCTCTACTTCTAAATTTCACACTAAAATCCACGAGATTTCATGCCTTCTAAATGCAGAGTGAAAAATGTCTTTGAAAAATTGTCATCTGGAATTCAGTTGTTACAATCAGACTTTCTTGTTGAGTATAAAGACCTACAATATACGAGAACATACCATGACTAAGACATTCACATGAGCAGCAGAATGTCTTAAAAAATGAGAATTTAATAAAGTTTAAGAACTAAATCATTGTTTTTTTTTGCTCTCATGTCCTGAGTGAATGAAAACCTTCACAGATCCAAAAGCAGGTTTAACACCAAAAAAGAGAATGGCAGTGATCAAAGTCAGCAAAGCAAAACATTTTTAGTCAAATGACACATTCTTTGAATGGTCAGCCAATAAGGGTAAACTGACAACAATGTCATAAAAAAAATGAAATAATGTCAAAATTAATAAATCTAATAATTATGACTAATATAGTGAACATAATATAGTGAATTTATTTTCTATCTATCCATTTTCCACACAACTTATCCTCTTGTTTATTTAATTTAAATATTAATTTTGCAGGTCTTGTCCTTTATCTTGTCTGCTGATTGTATTGATCTGAGTACACTCACTTTTTTTTAAATACCACATTTATACATCAGTTCTATAAGGTCTGTGGATGCAGTGTTTAATTGATTATGAAATAAAGCCAATTAAGTTTTTTTTATATATATAATATATATCTTTTTTTTTTTTTTTTTTTTTTTTTTTTACCATTTATGCCATGGTAAGTACATGGTCAGTAAACATGAAAATCTGATAACATTTTGTACAACATTATAAATTAATCAAATTCACAGTGATAAAGTGAGATTTATAGAGACAATTCTGACCAACCTGAAGTGAATCTGGAGTCCAAGCAGCAATTGAGAGTTCTATAATGAATATCATATGATAGCAATGCCTTAAATTCTTGAACCACCTGACCAATGTAAGTCACTATAACTGTGTTATTTTACTATATGGTACACTGCATTGTGATCTTAAATATTTGTACTCAGTTTATGCAGTCTATATGTCAGCCAATCAGAGGTGATCTGTAGGCTACTGCTTTCCAGTAAATCACATGACATTAAGGAAACTTCAGAAATATGATTACCATAATTTCCTTTTTGTCATGTGATTTACTGGAAACTGGTACAGATCACCACTGATTGGCTGACATGTAGAGTTGCATGCTTTCAGAGTTCAACAAACACCAAAATGTAGATAAAGGCAGGAGGTTTTAAAAGCAAAATACTGGTTATTTAAATCCTGTTTACTTGGAGGGTTGCTTGCGTTGATGTGTTTCTTTGTTACAACCCCAAATCAGAAAAAGTTGGAACAGTATGGAAAACGCAAATACAAAAAGATAGTGATTTCTAAATTTACTTTGACTTGTATTTCATTGCAGACAATATGAACACAAAATATTTCATGTTTTGTCTGGTCAACTTTGTCATTTGTAAATATACATCCTTTCCTGTCATTCAGACCTGCAACACATTCCAAAAAAAGTTGGGACAGTAAAGCATTTACCACTTTGTAATGTTGCCATTCCTTTTCACAACACTTAAAAGACGTTTAGGGACTGAAGACACCAAGTGATGAAGTGTTTCAGGTGTAATTTTGTCCCATTCTTCCTGCAAACAAGTCTTAAGGTGGGCAACAGTACGGGGTCTTCGTTGTCGCATTTTGCGCTTCAAAATGCGCCACACATTCTCTATTGGAGACTGGTCGGGACTGCAGGCAGGCCAGTCAAGTACCCGTACCCTCTTCCTCCGCAGCCAGGACTTTGTAATGTGTGCAGAATGTGGTTTTGCATTGTCTTGTTGAAATATGCATGGACGTCCCTGGAAAAGATGTCTTCTTGAAGGCAGCATATTGTGCTCCAAAATCTCTATGTACTTTTCAGCATTAATGGTGCCATCACAGAAGTGCAAGTTACCTTTGCCAAGGGCACTGACACAACCCCATACATGACAGACCCTGGCTTTTGGACTTGTTGCTGGTAACAGTCTGGATGATCCTTTTCTTCTTTGGTCCGGAGCACACGGCGTCCATTCCTCCCAAAAAATACCTGAAATACTGATTCACCTGACCACAGTACACGTTTCTGACACAGTGTACTGACACAGTACACGGAAGCAGACAGACTGGCTAAACCGTCCGTCTGCTAGCCGCCTCACGTCACAGAAGTCAGTTAATTCTCAGCACATAGAGACTCCTTCACCTAGATAATCACACTATAGAGACTGTGTCTGTTCCCCGAACTAGAAAATACAGAAAACGTCAAAACCAATTTATGAGTAACCATTTAATTGATGTGCAACAAATAAAAAATGTTTACAATACACAGAAACAATTGATAAAACTTGGCTTACTGAATATCAGGTCCCTTTCTACAAAAGCACTTTTTGTAAATGATTTGATTAATGATCACAACCTAGATTTGCTCTGTTTGACAGAAACATGGCTAAAACCAGATGAATACATTATTTTAAACGAGTCTACCCCCCAAGATTACTGTAACAAAAATGAGCCGCGTCCAAAAGGCAAAGGGGGAGGTGTTGCTACAATTTATAACAATATTCTCAGTATTTCTCAGAAGACAGGCTTTAAGTATAACTCCTTTGAAGTAATGGTGCTTCATATAAAATGATCTAGAGAAAAAAGTATTAATGATAAATCTCCCGTGACGTTTGTACTGGCTACTGTATACAGGCCACCAGGGCACCATACAGACTTTATTAAAGAATTTGCTGATTTTCTATCAGAGTTAGTGCTGGCTGCAGATAGAGTCCTAATTGTGGGTGATTTTAATATCCATGTTGATAATGAAAAAGATGCATTAGGATCAGCATTCATAGACATTCTGAACTCTATCGGGGTTAGACAACACGTTTCAGGACCTACTCATTGTCGAAATCATACTCTAGATTTAATACTGTCACATGGAATTGATGATAATGGTGTTGAAATTCTGCAGCAAAGCGATGATATATCAGATCATTATCTAGTCTTGTGTAAACTCCATATAGTTAAAGCTGTAAACTCAACTCCTTCTTACAAATATGGTAGAACCATCACTTCTACCACAAAAGACTGCTTTGTAAGTAATCTTCCTGATTTATCTCAATTCCTTAGCATATCCAACAGCTCAGAACAACTTGATGATGTAACAGAAACTATGAACTCTCTCTTTTCTAGCACTTTAGATACAGTTGCTCCTTTACGCTTAAGGAAGATTAAGGAAAAGAGTCCAACACCGTGGTATAATGAGCACACTCGCACTCTAAAGAGAGCAGCCCGGAAAATGGAGCGCAGCTGGAGGAAAACAAAACTAGAGGTATTTCGTTTAGCTTGGCGGGAAAGTACCCTATCCTACAGAAAAGCTTTAAAAACTGCTAGATCTGATTACTTTTCGTCTCTTTTAGAACAAAACAAACATAACCCCAGGTATTTATTCAATACAGTGGCAAAATTAACAAAAAATAAAGCATCAACAGGTGTTGACATTTCCCAACAGCACAGCAGTAATGACTTTATGAACTATTTTACTTCCAAAATTGATACTATTAGAGATCAAATTGTAACCATGCAGCCGTCAGCTATATTATCACATCAAATAGTGTACTATAGATCCCCTGAGGAACAATTCCACTCATTCTCTACTATAGGAGAGGAAGAATTGTATAAACTTGTTAAATCATCTAAACCAACAACAGGTATGTTCGACCCTATTCCATCTAAACTACTAAAAGAGGTGCTTCCAGAAGTCATAGATCCTCTTTTGGCTATTATTAATTCGTCATTGTCATTAGGATATGTCCCCAAAAACTTTAAATTGGCTGTTATTAAGCCTCTCATTAAAAAACCACAACTTGACCCCAAAGATCTAGTTAATTACAGACCGATCTCGAATCTCCCTTTTCTGTCAAAGATTTTAGAAAAGGTTGTATCCTCACAATTATATTCTTTCTTAGAGAAAAATTATATCTGTGAGGATTTCCAGTCAGGATTTAGACCATCTCATAGTACCGAGACTGCTCTCATTAGAGTTACAAATGACCTGCTCTTATCATCTGATCGTGGTTGTATCTCTCTATTAGTTCTACTGGATCTTAGTGCTGCGTTCGACACTATCGATCACAACATTCTTTTGAATAGACTAGAAAACTTTGTTGGCATTAGTGGAAGTGCATTAGCATGGTTCAAATCGTACTTATCTGACCGCCATCAATTTGTAGCAGTGAATGAAGAGGTATCATATCGATCACAAGTGCAGTATGGAGTTCCTCAAGGCTCAGTACTAGGGCCGTTACTTTTCACGCTTTATATATTACCCTTGGGAAATATCATTAGGAAACACGGGGTTAGCTTTCACTGTTATGCTGATGATACTCAGCTCTATATTTCTTCACGGCCTGGTGAAACACACCAAATTGAGAAACTTATGGAATGCATAGTCGATATAAAAAACTGGATGACGAGTAATTTTTTACTGCTAAATTCTGAAAAAACAGAGGTGTTAATTATCGGACCTAAAACCCCCACAAGTAATAACCTAGAACACTGTCTAACACTTGATGGCTGCTCTGTAAATTCTTCGTCATCAGTCAGGAACCTAGGTGTGCTATTTAATGGTAATCTCTCCTTTGACAGCCACGTTTCTAGCATTTGTAAAACTGCATTTTTTCATCTTAAAAATATATCTAAACTGAGACCTATGCTCTCAATGTCAAATGCAGAAGTATTAATTCATGCATTTATGACCTCAAGGTTAGATTATTGTAATGCTTTATTGGGTGGTTGTTCTGCACGCTTAATAAACAAATTACAGATGGTTCAAAATGCAGCAGCTAGAGTTCTTACTAGAACCAGGAAGTATGAGCACATTAGCCCGGTTCTGTCAACACTGCACTGGCTCCCTACTAAACATCGTATAGATTTTAAAATCTTGTTAATTACTTATAAAGCCCTAAATGGTTTAGCTCCTCAGTACTTGAGCGAGCTCTTATCGCATTATAGTCCTTCACGTCCGCTGTGTTCTCAAAACTCTGGCCATTTGATTATACCTAGAATATCAAAATCAACTGCGGGCGGCAGATCTTTTTCCTATTTAGCGCCCAAACTCTGGAACAATCTACCAAACACTGTTCGGGAGGCAGACACACTCTGTCAGTTTAAATCTAGATTAAAGACCCACCTCTTTAACCTGGCGTACACATAACACACTAATACACTTCTATTATTCAAATCCGTTAAATGATTGTTAGGCTGTATTAATTAGATCAACCGGAACCGGGAACACTTCCCATAACACATGATGTACTTGTTACATCGTAAAAAGATTGACATCTACGCTAATATTAGTCTGTTTGTTTCTTATTCCGAGGTCACTGCATTCACCAGATCAGATGGTGGATCAGCACCTAGAGACGACCTCTACAGCCCTGAACGTCAGCGGAGACCAGGACACCTAGATGAGCCCCAGAGACAGACCCCCAGTGAGGACCCCGTCACCTAGACAGCCATCAGGACAAGACCTCGGGAACCAGTTGAGCCCTCCAATCTGACTTTGCAGCAGTTGGAATTGAACTGCTGTGTCATCTGGCCAGAGGAGAAATGCGCCCCCCCGACTGAGCCTGGTCTCTCCCAAGGTTTTTTTCTACGTTCTGTCACCAATGGAGTTTTGGTTCCTTGCCGCTGTTGCCTCTGGCTTGCTTAGTTGGGGACACTTAATTTCCAGCAATATCGTCGACTTGATTGAACAGAAACTTTTTGAACTGAACTGAGCTGGACGATGCCATCACTGAATTCAATAATGAAATGCCTTTAACTGAAAATTGAGTGTTTAATCTTGTCATTTTACATTATTGACACTATTTTCCCTTTTTGATATTGTGCAGTTGCTTTGTCACAATTTGTATTGTTAAAAGCGTTATATAAATAAAGGTGACTTGACTTGACGTTTCCACTGTGTGATGGTCCATCCCAGATGCCTCCGAGCCCAGAGAAGTCGACGGTGCTTCTGGACACTGTTAACATAGGGCTTCCTTTTGGCACAGTACAGTTTTAACTGGCATTTGTGGATGTAACTATGTAATGTGGTACTTGACAAAGGTTTGCCAAAGTAGTCCTGAGCCCATGTGGTGATATCGCTTATAGATGAATGACGATTCTTGATGCAGTGCCGCCTGAGGGATCGGAGATCACAGTTGTTCAGCTTAGGCTTGCGCCCTTGTCCTTTACGCACTGAAATTCCTCCAGATCTGTGGATTCCCTGTGCCTCAAAACTGACATGAACTTCGCAGATTTTTGGGTATGGCAGGGTACTATAAATGTTTTAGTAGAAGCTTTGCTACGGTTGTGGTGCCACTAACTGATCTTCTTCGTACCAAAGTGCCATTTGTGTGGTCAGAGAAGTGTCAGGAAGCATTTAACAATGCAAAAATGTTGTTGGCAACAGCTCCTGCACTTTTGGCCACAAATTTTAAGCATCCTTTTAGTGTTGCAGTGGATGCCAGTGAGAGTGGTGCTGGTGCTGTTTTAATGCAGGTGAGCTCGGACAGTATAGAACATTCAGTTTGTTGCTTTTCTAAGAAGTTTGTCTGCCATCAATGGGCTTACTCTACTGTTGAGAGGGAGGTACTTGCTCTAATTCTTGCTGATTAACACTGATTAAGTGCATTTGGGGTCATCCAACAGCCCCTATAGTCATATATATGGATCACAACCCTTTGGTGTTTATTATTAAAATGCGGAATCAAAATCAATGCATAATAATAACAACAATAATAATAATTGGAGTTTGATTATTCTACAACAGTACCTTTATTCTATAACAGACATTAGACATATCAGCGGCAAATATAACATTATTGCGGATGCTCACACCTTGGGTTTTCTTTTCCCTTTTAATATTGATCTTTAATTGCATTTAGACATATATTTAAAAATGTTTTATTTATTTTTCCCTAGACAAAGAACATTGTTTATTTTTATTGCTTAATTTCTTTTCCCAGTAAATGATTTAAACCCTATTTCATTGTCTGTCTCCATCTTTATGTTGCAGTCTTGGAACGAGCTAGACCATAACACTCTGGATTCTGTTTCCTCACCTTGATGTGTTGAACTCTTTTCTAAAACTCTCCTTTTATTTTTTCATTGTGCTGAAGCTTCTCTTGTAATGATTTCAGTGCTGTATTGAGCTCCTCCTAGAATTAAACAAAATAAAAATACACAACACACCAGATTACAGTGAAAAAGAAGAGAAGATGATATAGTGATATGATCATATAATGCAGTGCAAAAGTATTTGCCCCCATCCTGATTTATTCACCGCTGTTGTGTTTAGGTGGCGCGACACCACACATGTTTACATTACACTCCACCTCCAGCAGCGTGGGGGTGTCGGAATGTTAGAAAACAGTATAACGTCACTCAGTCTTTTCAAACTTCTTTTTGCCCCAAAACGAGGAAAGAAAACGAACTTCGTTTGAAGTATATTGGGGCCTTTATTTAAGAAACATAACATTTACATTTAGCAGACACTTTTATCCAAGGCAACTTACAAATGAGGACAATGGAAGCAATCAACACAAGAGCAATGATATGCAAGTGTTATAAGTCTCAGTTAGCTTAACGTGTTACATGTATCAAGTTTTTTTTTATTATATAATAAATAAAAAGAAAACAGATATAATAGAAAAAGAATAGAGCAAGCTAGTGTTAGATGCCTTTTTTGCTTTTGTTAATTGTGTAATAAATAAAAAGAAAACAAATAGATAGAATACAAAATGATTAGAAAAGCTAGTGTTGTTTTTTTTTTTTTTTTACGAATAGAAATCAGAGGGTCAAAATTAAGATGGAAGAGATGTGTTTTTATCCGATTTTTGAAGATAGCTAAGGACTCAGCTGCTCGGATTGAGTTAGGCAGGTCATTCCACCAGGAGGGAATATTTAATTTAAAAGTCTGTGAAAGTGATTTTGTGCCTCTTTGGGATGGCACAATAAAGTGACGTTCACTTGCACAGTGTAAGCTTCAAGAGGGCACATAAGTCTGAAGTAATGAATTTAGGTAAAGGGGTGCAGAGCCAGTGGTGGTTTTGTAGGCAAACGTTAATGCCTTGAATTTTATGCGAGCAGCAATTGGTGGCCAGTGCAAATTAATAAACGTGTGACGTGAGGTGTTATGTGCATTCTTTTTGTCTCATTAAATATTAATCTTGCTGCTGCTTTCTGGATTAATTGCACAGGTTTAATAGAACTGTCTGGAAGACCTGCCAAGAGAGCATTGCAATAGTCCAGCCTGGACAGAACAAGAGCTTGAACAAGGAGTTGTGAAGCATGTTCTGAAAGAAAGGGCCTGATCTTCCTAATGTTGAATAAAGCAAATCTGCAGGACTGGGCAGTTTTAACAATGTGGTCTGAGAAAATCAGCTGATCATCAATCATAACTCCAAAGTTTCTGGCTGTTTTTGAAGGAGTTATGGTTGATGAGCCTAACTGGATGGTGAAATTGTGATGAAACGATGGGTTTGATGGAACCACAAGCAGTTTTGTCTTGGCAAGGTTGAGTTGAAGGTCTTCCGCTTCCGGCGCTGCTGTGTTCAGTCGACGTTAAAGGATGGCTCCGCCGCTCAATCTGTGCTTTTATATACTTTTTTACATATTTTTACTTTCTCTTTTTACACGCATAACGTCTGCACTATTTATTTACGACAAAAGAACATTGGACACCGCTGCACTAACCTGCTTCAGGATACTTTATCCACGTATCCAGTGTGGCCATTGGAGATTCTTCAGAACGCCGAGGTTAACAAAGGCCGTCTGAACAATCCCAGGAGACGAAAGAAACACCGCGGGCGACGCGCGGGAATTCGTGACAGACTGAGAAACAGGGCTCACAGCCCTCCTCTCCCGATTATTCTGCTCGCAAATGTCCAATCCTTGGAAAATAAGATGGACGATCTTAGAGCCAGGACAAGTTTCCAACGGGACATTAGGGACTGTAACATCCTTTGTTTGTCTGAAACATGGCTCACTCCCTCGGTCCTGGACACCGCTGTAACACCGTCTGATAACTTTTCTGTTTTACGAATGGACAGAACAGCCGAGGCCGGAAAAATCAAGGGGTGGTGGAGTGTGTTTCATGATTAACAAGAAATGGTACGACCCCAGGAATATCTCCATTCTGTCGCATTCCTGCTCGCCTCATCTGGAACATCTCTCCATTATCTGCCGCCCATTCTATTTACACCGCGAGTTCTCCGCGGTCATCGCTACTGCCGTTTACATTCCACCTCAGGCAGACATGAGCTTGGCTTTGTCCAAACTCCACGAGGAGATCAGCAGCTACATCAACAAACACCCTGACGCTGCCGCTATCATCGCAGGGGACTTTAACAAAGCCAACCTCAGGAAGGTCATGCCGACCTTCCATCAGAATGTATCCTGTCCAACTAGAGGACCGAATACACTGGATCATTGCTACACTCAGTTTAAGAATGCCTATAAAGCTCGTTCCCTGCCGGCTTTTGGTAAATCCGACCACGCGGTCATTTTCCTCACACCGGAATATAAACAAAGGATCGTTCAGGAATCCACGGGGAAGAGGGAAGTGACGCGCTGGTCCTCCCACTCTGAAGCTATGCTACAGGCGTCTCTTGATGACGTCGACTGGGACATGTTCCGGGAGAGTTCAGCTGACGTCAGGGAGTTCACGGATGTAGCATTAAGCTTTGTTTACATGCTAACCGACCAAGCCACTGAAACGGTAACAATAAGGACATTCTCTAATCAGAAACCGTGGGTGGACAGAACAATCCGTGCTGTGGTTAACCAACGCACTGCCGCATACAACGCCGGTCTTTTGTCAGGAAACATGAGTGAGTACAAAGCATCATGTTATGCTCTCCGACGGGCAGTTAGAGCTGCTAAACTCCGACACAGAGAGAGAATTGAGTCACATTTTCAGCTCAATGACTCTCGACGCATGTGGCAGTGTCTGAAGACCATCTGTTCCTCTGGAAATAACCCCTCTGCTGAAGCGAGAGCAGATCCATTGCTGGCCGAAGAGCTCAACACCTTCTACGGCCGCTTCGATTGCAACGGCGGCACGACTCTGCCGATCAGCGCTTCAGGAAGCAGCAGACAGAGCAGCGATGTTGATCATGTTATCACCGTGTCGGAGGACGAGGTTCGGAGAGAATTAAGGAGAGTAAACATCAGGAAAGCCGACGGACCTGATGGGATTACTGGCCGCGTTCTGAGGTCCTGCGCCGATCAGCTTGCTGGTTTGTTTACTTCCATCTTTAATGAGTCCCTTGCTACCTCTGTGATTCCCACCTCATTTATCTGTCATCATCCCTGTGCCTAAGAACAGTAAACCCTCTTGCCTGAATGACTATCGTCCAGTTGCCCTCACATCAACAGTCATGAAGGTTTTTGAGAGACTTTTAAAGAAACACATATGCTCCTCCATCCCTGCTACCTTGGACCCTCTTCAGTTTGCCTATCGCCCAAATAGGTCTACTGATGATGCCATCTCTCAGGTACTGCACTCCTCCCTCACACATATTGACAGCAAAAATGGCAACTATGTCAGACTGTTATTCATTGACTATAGCTCAGCTTTCAATACTATAGTCCCCACCAAGCTAGCTGTCAAACTCTCAGACCTCGGCCTAAACACTACACTCTGTGACTGGATTCAGGACTTCCTCACCGGCAGACCACAAATGGTGAAAATGGGCCAGTTCACCTCCAACTCCATCACCCTGAACGTAGGAGCCCCACAGGGCTGCGTTCTGAGTCCCCTGCTCTACTCTATCTACACACACGACTGTGTGTCCTCTCACAGCTCCACTTCTATTGTTAAATTTGCTGATGATACTGTGGTTCTGGGCCTCATTTCCAACAATGATGAGACCACATACTTGGGTGAGGTAGAGAGACTAACATCATGGTGCCAGGACAACTGTCTCTCTCTGAACGTGAGCAAAACTAAAGAGCTGATTGTAGACTTCAGCAAGAGACAGCAGCGGCCCTACACTCCTCTTATGATCAGCGGGACCCCTGTGGAGAGGGTGAGCAGCTTCAAGTACCTCGGTGTAAACATCTCCGAGGACCTGACTTGGACTGCACACATTCAAACACAGGTCAAGATAGCCAGGCAAAGACTGTACCATCTGCGACAGCTGAGGAAATTCAGGGTCTCACCAGCAATCCTGAAAACTTTCTATTCAGGGGCCATAGAAAGTGTATTGACTCAGTGCATCTCAGTGTGGTACAGTAACGCCACAAACCAGGACTGCAAAGCTCTGCAGAGAGTCGTGCGCTTAGTTGAGCGCATCACAGGGTCATTTTAGCCCATTGCACATTTTACTCCTTATTTTATTTTTATCTTATTCCTACCTATATTTATATATACTCTCCTGTGTTATGTTTCATCTTTTACTTTATTTTTTTGCACTGTCCATTGAGCGGACCCGTCCTGACCTACATTTCACTACTGATTATACCCTGTATGATTGTGTATGTGACAAATAAACAAGAACCTTGAACCTTGAGGTGATGGTCCTTCATCCAGCAAGAAATGTCTGTTAGACAAGCTGAGATGCGAGCAGCTATCGTCGGATCATCAGGATGGAATGAGAGGTAGAGTTGAGTGTCATCATCATAGCAGTGATATGAAAAGCCATGTTTGTGAATGAGAGAACCTAGTGATGCCATGTAGACAGAGAAGAGAAGTGGTCCAAGAACTGAAACCTGAGGCACCCCAGTAGTTAGATGTTGCGACTTGGACACCTGATCTCTCCAAGATACCTTGAAGGATCTATTTGAGAGGTAAGACTCAAACCACTGGAGTGCGGTTCCTGAGATGCCCTTTACCAATAGGGTACTTACTTTATGTCTCACAATTATGACGTAATATCTTAGAATGCAATTTTATATTATAATAATGCAAATTTCTCTCACAATAGCAAATGTATTTTTTGTAGCTGTGACATAATATCTCACAATGAGAATGTCATAATGCATTTCTCGCAATTGCATATTAAACTTACAATTGCAACTTTATATCTCACAATGTGAAATTATTATTAAATGTTATCTCACAATTATCACTTTTTAACAATATTTTTCAGTCCGAGATCAAAATTGGTTACCATACAATAAAGCAGGAAAGATCTTGGAAAGGAAATTTTGCTTATGATTTATGTTTTTTTTATATACACAATAGATGTTTCCTTCATTGTTGTTGTTTTGTATTGTCTTGTTCATTTGTGATTGTACACAACTGATTTGAATTAGGATAATAATTATGATTAATTATAATAATTATAATTATGTTTGAAAGAAGTCTCTTATGCTGACCAAGTCTGCATTTATTTGATCAAAAATAGATAAAAGCATCAAATCCAAATACAAATCAAATAAAAAAATACAAATCAGCATCAAATCAGTATACTAGAAAGATTTCTGAAGGTTCGTGTGACACTGAAGACTGGAGTATTTAACTGAAGATTTAAAAAAATAATAATAATAATTGCAAACCAGTAATGTATGTTGTGGATGGTTGCATAAAAAAGAAAATGTTCACGTATATAATCACACACAAAAATAATAAAATAAAAGTCTCACATGGGTTGGAGCTCATAATTTTGAACTCTCAAAGTGCACTAGAGTAATTTAACTTTAAAATGTACAAAATTTTAATTTTTCCCAATTATTAATTTGTCTTTTTTTATTTTTAATATCACAATAAATATTGTATCGTGGACTTCATATCGCAATAATATCATATTGTAAGATTTTGATATCATTACATCCCTAGTATACATGTTGAATTAATTATTAATTTAACCAACATTTAAATCATGAACTGCTTCAAAATGCATGCTGTTAACGAAATCATTGTTGAAACATTTGCAGTTAGATACTGTAAGTATAAAACAATATAACAACATAATTACATAAACAGTGAATAACTGTACAAGGCACATACAAAGCATAAATCTTTATTCAGATTTAGTGAGCACTTTGTAATTTGTATTACATATGTTGAGGATCTCGTCCATCTGATGTTTATCATGTTCATCTGATGTTCGCTACTGTTATGAATATGATACTTAACTTTTTAATATGCAGGGGAAATTCACAACATTAAACAAATTTACATGCAGGACATTTGCATTGTACATTGATAATTCAGATATAAAAACGCTGACTCGTTAGGTGATTTTTTTCATTAAAATCTTTTGATTTCCTATTAATTCACTAGAATGTATGGGAATACTAGGGAATACCAATATGATGGTGCAGATATCATGAGCAATCCAGTTCTCTTTTATAGATCAGTGGTGTAAACTTATAATGGATTTATAGGGTCACGTGGACTTAACAGAAACACGCACGTCACAGTAATAAAGTTCTCAAGACACATCAGATTTTCTCTAATATATAAATTTAACTCAAACATCTTGTTTTCATTATCCTTGGAACAAAAATAAAATTTGATTACTCCCACAGCCCTAAAGTGCAAGAGAGATCTCACTTCTGGATTTGGAATAGTGAAAACACATCACTGACAAATGTCTTGATTTATCGCATATATAAACGGTTCACAATATACAATTAGCTTGATAACTTTTGTGTAGCAATAATAAATTGTAAGTGTAGTTCCTTAATTTCTCAGTACTGAAAGCAGAACTGATAATATCAGAGCTTATAAATACTATGGTCTTTCATAATTATGCCGGTTTAATACCGGGTACAAGGAGAAGCAAAGAAGGATTAGATGCAAAGCTACATGATAGCATATCTTGCATCTGCATTTCCTAAATACATCATAAGTGGAAGAATAACTAGTCATTTTAGAAACAACAGTGAAGAACAACATTTAAAATAAACCTAAGTCTTTCTTAAAAGTGTTACAGTCTCTTCTTCTGCTTCCTGAACAAGAACAGTTTGTAAAAATCTTCTGCTTTCCTTCATTAAAGAGCAAGCAAACTGCAAGTGACACATAAGCATTATAAGACAATTGAACAACATGAAACTCATAAGGAAGCACACTGATATCATTTGTATCATGAAGCAAAATGAAAACAAGAATACATTGTTTTGACATTGTTCTTTGGGGAGGAACTCCATCTTTGAGTTGATCTGAATCTCACAGTTAAATCTGCTGGTTAGGAAGGTGAAGATGAACTCAATTGACTGTGAAATCTTTAGATAATGTTTCTTTGTCATGCCGCTTGTTGACCGATTTATCCAGATGATATTTTATTGTTTGATGCATTATTGTGTCACATTTGGCAAGGACACGGCATCAGACCTGAACGTGCTGGATCTGTAGATGATCTACTTACTGTGATTGTTTTTTGTATGTCTGTGTAGAGCAGAAGATTGATTGAAACACTTCCCACATGCAGTGCAGTGATACGGTTTCTCTCCAGTGTGGATCCTCTCATGTGTTTTCAGGTCTCCTGACTGACTGAATCTCTTGTTGCAGTGTGAACACTTGTAAGGTTTCTCTCCAGTGTGGATCCTCTCATGTGTTTTCAGATGTATTGACTGACTGAAGCTCTTGTTGCAGTGTGAACACTTGTAAGGTTTCTCTCCAGTGTGATTTCTCTCGTGTCTTTTCAGGTCTCCTGACTGACTGAATCTCTTGTTGCAGTGTGAACACTTGTACGGTTTCTCTCCATGTTTGAACTTTTATATGCTCCAAAAGGTTTCCTTAAACTATTCGCGCACTGACCACATGTATACGGTTTTTCTCCAGTGTGGATCCTCTCATGTTTTTTCAGAGCTCCTGACTGACTGAATCTCTTATTGCAGTGTGAACACTTACAAGGTTTTTCTCCAGTGTGAATCATCTCATGCAGTTTTAAAGTAAAAGTCTTGTCACACTCAAAGCACATGTAGTCTCTCACACCAGTGTGTATTTTCTGATGTATTTTCAAACTTTGTAGTAATGAAAAACTGTTTCCATACAAATTACATGAATGTGGCTTCTCCTTTGTATGAACTCCCTGGTGTTTCTTCAGGCCTGAAGCGCTCAAAAATGTTTTCCCGCACTGATCACATGTGTACAGTTCCCTGTCGATACTCCACTCGTACTGCGTCTTGATAAAGACGCATATGGGAAAAAGCCTTTTTTCTCCTGAACTGAAGCCTATATCAATCACGCAGTGAAACTGCACGACTATTGGTTCGTGCAGTAGTAAAAAACGAACCAATGGGTCGGCAGCGGAGCTGCACGAACCTATGGCGACGATTCCCGCCAAAATGGGCGGGGAATCTGGCTATATAAGCGGTCGTTTCACCATAGGATCCTCAGATTTCTTCTCCTTCAGCGATGACGACTTCGTCTACACTGACCTAGAAGCCTACTCGCCGTTGACACGCCTCGCAGCTGGACCCAGAGACCTCGATCTGCTCGGCTGATCCGCCTTTCTACGCGCCCCAGCATCGCAGCAGTTCCGGTCCCGTTCGCTGCCACCATCCGGCGATTATCACGTAAGTCTCTAAAAGAGCAAATCGGCGTTATAATGCTGCGCCATTACTGCGGTTCGTTCAGGTCCCCCCTGCACGCCGATGACGGTCACAGCGAGTGTGTTTCCTGCTTGGGGAAATCCCATGCAGATGACGCGCTCGCTGGCTCTGATTGTTCTCACTGCGAGAGCATCAGTCTCACCTCTCTGCGCTCGCGGATCGCTTTCTTTTCAGAGAGTGACCCCGCCCCTCGCGCCCTCCCGTTTTCTTCCTCCCAGGGACCTGTGAGGAAACAACAGCGGGGCAGAGGTTCTCAGCGCCCGGTTGAGAGCGAGCTCACGCCGGCTCAGATCCCGCGTGCCTCGCTTTCACCACACAGAGAGGTGTCTCCCGTCCTTTTTTCCCAACCTGACCAACGTCCCTCTGCAAGCGTGAGCGATCTGGTCTCGTTCGGGGGAAGTGACGATGAGCTGGCCGATGACAGCATGTCACTGGTAGCTTCAGATGCTGAGGAGCTGTCGGGCTCAGTGACTGACCCCGCCCCCTCAGGTTTGCCCGCGCCCAGCACCGCCAAAGCCGGGATGGATGCCGAACTTTTCCATGTCCTCTCAAAAGCGGTTGAAGAGCTGGGTTTGGAGTGGTCTCCACCAGAGGAGCCCTCTCGCAGCCGTCTGGATGAGTGGTTTCTGCCGGGGCGCCGTCAGGCCCCTCAGCAACGACCATCGCCGTTCTTCCCTGAAGTTCACGACGAGCTCACGAGATCTTGGCGCTCCCCTTACTCTGCCCGCCTCCGTACTTCCGCTTCATCCGCCCTCACTACAATTGACGGCGCTGAAGAAAAGGGATATGAGAGGATGCCTCAACTGGATGAGTCAGTGGCTGCACATCTCTACCCACCCACTGCCATCGGCTGGAAGGCGAAAGCCAATCACCCGTCCAAGCCATGCAGGACCACTTCAGCGCTCGCTGGACGCTCCTATGCTTCAGATGGACAGGCGCTTCGGTGCTCCACTCTATGGCGGTTCTCCAGATCAATCAGGCCAAGCTCCTCTCTGCCATAGATGAGTCTGAGCCTGATCCTGCGACTCTCAGGGAGCTGAGAAGTGCAACGGACCTGGCTTTGCGAGCCATCAAGACTATGGCCCAGACCATAGGAAGGTCTATGGCCAGCCTGGTAGTGCTCGAGCGCCACCTGTGGCTCACGCTGACGGAGATTAAGGACGCGGACAGGGTCTCCTTCCTTGATGCTCCAATTTCCCCCAGCGGCCTCTTTGGACCTGCGGTGGAAGGATTCGCTGAGCTCTTCACAGAGGCACAGAAGGCGTCACAGGCTATGCGACACTTCCTGCCCAAGCGCTCCAGCCCAGCAGCTGCTCAGAGTCGCCCCAGGACTGCGCCGACTCAGCAGCCCGCGAAACCTGCACCTGCCATTTCCGCCCCTCAGCCTGCTAGGACTCAACAGCCGTGAGGGCGTTCATGCTCAGCCAGACGCCACCCCCTCCGAAGCGCCAGGGCCCCCGACCCAAGATAGCGTTGGACCCTGTGCCTCCGGCGTCCTCCTGATCTGCAGGACAGGAAGAGGAGAGGGTCGAGTCCCGCCACGGCCGGACCGCCCACCAAAAGGCCTCTCATGAGAAACCTCTTTGCACCCCGTTTTCTTCCGGGTGCAGAGAAAATTGTGTTTGTTGCTACAGGGTCCGTACAAGTGCCCATGCAACCGTCCACTGTAATAGTGGAAAAAATAAAACACAAACATTCTCAAAAAAAGAGCAGTTTTCCTCTTCCGTCCCTCACGAGTGCCCTGCCTCCGTGCAGCCGGCCACTCGAGTTTATCCAACCCCTTGCCACGTGGGCCGAGGCCTGGCAGGCCATCCCCGGAGTGTCAGAGTGGGTTATGGGGATAATAAAACGAGGTTATTCACTCCAATTCGCTCGAAGACCCCCGCGTTTCAGCGGCGTGGTCTCCACCTCGGTGCACGGCGAGAACGCTCGCGTTCTACGCTCAGAGGTGATGACGTTGCTGGAAAAAGGAGCCATAGAAATGGTTCCTCCAGCTTTGAGTGAGTCGGGCTTTTACAGCCGTTACTTCCTCGTCCCCAAAAAGGATGGCGGCTTCCGGCCCATCCTCGATCTCAGACGCCTGAATCACGCCCTCATGAGATGGCCGTTCAGGATGATTACGCTGAAGCAGATCCTCTCGCAGATTTGCACAGGGGACTGGTTCTGTTCTCTGGACCTGAAAGATGCATACTTTCACATCCAGATAGCCCCCATCACAGACGATTCTTGAGATTCGCCTTCGAGGGAGTGGCTTACCAGTACATGGTCCTACCCTTTGGCTGTCTCTGGTCCCCGTACTTTTACGAAGTGCATGGACGCTGCTCTTTTCCCACTCTA